>JAUTXW010000655.1:0-237101 GCA_030620095.1 Kuschelorhynchus macadamiae
CCATGTATTGCTCTTCGCATTTTCTACAAGAATACTAATAATGCTTGCGCGGCAAGAAAAGAATATCAGCGGCTTTTCCCCATGCGAGCTATTCCATCTCGAAAAACTTTCAAAAATATTGAACTTGGCTTTCGAAATCGAATGACTGTTAAAAAGAAAAACGTACTGCGGTTATTAATGAGGAGGAGGAATTAAATATTTATTATTTTTTCAAGGTAGGTTAATAGAAATTACCTACAGGATATAAAGTAACTTACGCAAATATTATTTATTTTCAGAAAATCCAAATGCAGCCTTAAAAGACGCATCAATTTTTTTTAATAAATCTATTTTCAAAATTTATTCGACATTAAAAGCATGGATATTTCCCATACAAAATTTTTACCCGTCCAGAAATTAACTGAAGATCAGAAAAACCAACGAACCATGTTTTGCCAGGAAATGTTGCTGATGAAAGATGAAGATAACAATATTTTTCAAAAAGTTTTATGGTCAGATGAATGCGCCTTTAGTACTGCCGGGATTCACAACCGGAAAAATGTTAGATTTTGGGCAACGGAAAACCCTCGGGCCATGCGTGAAATTAAAACCCAAGGTCGGAAAACTTTAAACATTCTTCACAACAAAAAAATTATTGGACCGATTTTCATTGATGGATCTTTAAATGGAGAAAAATATCTAAATTTATTAAATAATGATCTGGAACCTATTTTGGAAGACTTACCCCTCCGTCAATACAACCAAATTATTTGGCAACAAGATGGAGCCCCACCACACAATGTTTTTGCGGTCCTAAATTTTTTAAATCAAAATTTTGAAAACGTGATTGGCCGGACTGGACCGTTTCGGTGGCCGCCCAATAGTCCCGACTTAACACCTCTTGACTCTTTTCTGTGGGATTTTTTTGCAGAATAAAATATATGAAACTCCCACGGAAGATATAGAGGGTGTTAAGAAGGAGAATAATTGGTCATTGAGGATTTAAACAATAATCATGCACAATTCATTATTAATGCGATTAATAAAATCGAAGCAGATTATACAAATTGTATTGAAATGAATGGTGGACATATTCAGCAATTATATTATTTATATTTCATTTCATTATTGAATTATTGTTAATTATTGTAAAAAGTAGTATGTTAACGAATAGTAGGGCTGCCACTTAGCCACATGAAATATTCTATTGTAATTAGAACGCTCTTACAGAGTGTTTAAAAGTTTCTCAACACAGGACCCAATGCAAATTAAATGGGAGGTCTGGCTAAAAAAATTAAACTCTCCTTATTAGCTTGCTGATTACAATATCATGGCTCAGTTAACTAAAAGTGGTAGTCCCGCTATTCGTTGACATAATCATTTTTCAATCACTTCGTTGGTTCATTTATTATTGAAGATACGCGGTCTTGAGGAAAGCTTATTTGCATTGCGACTTATGAAGGGGTCCAAGTTTTTTGACGCTGTGTGTAGTTTTTAAAATATTCTTTTCTGTTTTCGTTAATATTATACATATATTTTTTAAAAACATGTGTTGCCTTAATTAGATTCATATGCATATTTCCAAAATTCAATGTTTTTGGAATACCCCGTAGAAGGAAAATAATCCACGTCTGATATTTCAAAAAATGTTTGTTTAGATGGCGATTCGTTGGAAGATGGTGATTTCTGTTCTGGTTGCCTGTGTATTTTCGTTATTCTCATAAGCTATGCGAAGGTTGTCGGATTTTTCCTCATCGGAAATGTGACATTTTATCCAGAAATTGACAGAAAGTCTACCAAACAGTAAAACAGTCACCGTCAATGACCAGTTTACGACCAGAAAAATGTTTACCTGTTTTACATAATAGTTTTCAAAAAATAACAATATCTCTTTAGGCTTTAGATTTAAGTATAGAATATCCCTTATAAAAAATGTGTAAAATTCTCAGGAGAATCCGAAAATTCAATAAAAAAATGGGGTACCTATTTGAAATAAGAAACTTGGACCACGCCCAGACTTTCTGTAACACCCTATATATGAAAAAAAATGTTTTCATAAAAATTCATTTGAAACCATTAAACTTTTATTTGGGACACATTTTTCTAAAATGTCAAATAAAAAAGATAAGGGGGGTGGCAATATATAAAAAAAACCCTGTACATTAGGACATTCTGTGTATAGAAAACCGACGCATACAAATAGATACTTAAAAGCAAATTCTCATCAGCATCCATCACAAAAGAAATCGGTTATTAACTCACTAGTATTCAGATCTATTTCGATTTCTGATCAAGATTCTTTATCATCGGAAACACCGAAACTGACCGAAACTCTCAGAGGGAATGGCTATTGCACTGAAGATATTAGGCGTTCAATTAAAAGACATAGTAAAACAACTCCGCCAAAAGAGAATGATACAGAGCCACCATTAGGTAGTGTTGTTCTTTCCTACATACATGGCACTACAGACAAAATAGGACGATTACTTCGGCGGTCCAACATACGTACAATCTTCAATACACATAAGAAGATTGGACAATGCTTGCGATCCCCGAAAGATCTTGTACCTTGCCAAACAGAAGGAGTATATAAAATGCCTTGCTCTTGTGGAGAAGTGTATGTGGGAGAAACAGGACACTTAATATCAACTAGACTTAAGGAACATGAACGATGTATTAAAAAGAAACAAATTGTTCAATCCGTTGTAGCTGAACACCAGCATAACACTGGCCATTTCATAAATGTAAAGGAAACCAAGGTTCTAGCATCGGTTCCAGGTTTTTATAAACGAAAAGTTAGAGAATCTATTGAAATATTTAAACACACAAAAAATTTCAATAGAGATACGGATTACGGTCTATATCATACGTGGAAACCGATCTTAACACAGGGTCATGGTTCGGCGAGCAAAAGTCGGGTATAAAAACCCGCCTGAATCTTTCCGAACTCATTCAGTATTCAGATCTCTTAGAGTAAAGATCCCTGAAGATGCCTCGTGCAATCGAAGGCGAAACGTCGGATAGTAATTCCAGTTTGACACGGTCTAATCTCAAAAACCATGATTTCTTAATTGACCAAAGCCGTGAAAGCTTCCGTTCTACATAATCCTTCCCAAATTTGTTCACAAATCTCGGATGTAATCCAACTAGGTATAGAAACCTTTATACCACATTATGTTAAGACTTCAAAACCTCTCAACAATAAACCTTGGTTTTCAAAATCCTACGATAATGCCAGACTAGAGAAAGTCCGTACTCGTAGCAATTTCCTTAAGAATACTACTGTAGAAAATGTACAGGCTAAAAACGCGGCAAAGTTCTTTCTTACCAAAATGGGAGTCAATCATTTGGTCGCTTGCCAAAAACATAAACTTCTGCAAAAGCTCCATTCCACTCTTACTTCTGGTGATTCTACTTTAATCCTGCCTCTTCACTGTGTCCTTCCATCAGTACCAGCTTTACCATACAATATGCACAAAATTACCTTCAGGGTTAAAAAGCTTGTGTCATGTGTCCTATAACAAGGGCATTTATCCTAAACGCTGGAAATCTGCTCTTGTACCGCCCGTAATAAACTGAATAAGTAGTTTTGTTTTTGTATTTTTTTAGACTACCATTCAAATTTGACTTTCTCAAACTTACCCTTCAAATTGAAAAAGAAATCCATTTTTAGGGTACATTTTTTTTATTCTAATGGTGTAACTTTGTCAAAACTATTACCAACGAACATAAACTACATATAACTAACTATTAAGCTTAAAAAAAGTTTTTTCGTTAAGAAAAAAGAACAGCATAGCAAGCCATAATTTCATATATCATCATAAAATGTATTCAAAATACAACAGTTCTAACCACACTACACCACAACTTGTTACGTTCTGGACGCGCGTTTCGCTAACCAAGTTAGCATCATCAGCAGATGATATAAACTCATGATGATGCTAACTTGGTTAGCGAAACGCGCGTCCAGAACGTAACAAGTTGTGGTGTACTGTGGTTAGAACTCTTGTATTTTGATCTATCTTCCACCACAGGTTCCAGTGTTAGGACATAAAGTGTATTTCCAAAGGGCTTTGCTAAATATTTGTTTTTACTTAATTTCAAAAATAAAGGGCCTTTACATGGGCGCCCGAAGGGGGGGGGCAAGTGGGGGCGCTTGCCTTCCATCTGGAAAATGCAAATATTGTATATTACACATTACATATATTTTAGGGTAAAAAATTGGTTTTATCCCCCCCCCTGAACAAAATCTAATTTCCTTTCAGCCATGATTTTCGAGTGTTACGTTTATATACAAGTAGTGGATTATGCATGACCTTTTTTTTAGTCTTCAGTTATTTTCCAGCCTTTTTTGACATTGTCCCCCTGGAAATAGTTTTGCGGGCGCCCATCGTTCTTTACTTTTGATTGATTTTTACAACAAGTGCACTAGTGACGCACCTATTTTTTGTGACTGTGCAAAAGCCTTTGACTGTGTTAGTCATGAAATTTTGATAAGCAAAGCAAAAGCTAAATTTTTATGGAATCTGTGGTATTTCTTTAAATTGGTTTAAATCTTATCTCGGGAATAAGCAACGATTTGTAAGTATTTAGTTAAATGGTTCTGATTCTGATTGTAAATTGATTACAAGTGGAGTCCCTCAAGGTTCGGTTTTGGGACCTATTCTTTTTTTGTCATACATTAATGATGTCACCAACCTAAAAATTAATGAAAAAATTTCTCTCTTTGCTGACGACACAAGCATAACAGAGTAATTTTAATACAAGGTCTTTGCATTCTAATATTTTCAACGACCTTGTTATGATTAATGCTTAGTCCGATTCTTTTTTTTGGCTTTAAGCTGATCAGCCATGCAGCCAGACTAAATTTTTTGTTTTTTTTTTTTAAGAATGAATACATAACAGGAAAAAATGTAAATTTATCCTAAACCCTAAACATATATACAAAGGGATACACGCTTCACGCCAAGGGGTCTATCATGGCGACTTTTTCATAGACAAACAGGAGGACCACAAAAAAAAAAGGAAAACATATAGGGAAGGAACAAAGGAACAACTTAACCTATCCTGATATATCTATTAAATGTTTATCTATAATTAAATCTTTAAATTATTGTTGTGCAAAAACGTCATAATTACATATATACTTTTAATTTTTGGAGGAATAATAGATTAAGGAGATTAAAAGGACAGCTAATTTTACATTCATTAATTAGAACTCTAAAAAGTTCCTTTGTGTTATCAATATATTTACTGCATTCAAAAAAGATATGATCAAGGTCGCACTTAACATTACAAGTCTCACATTTATCTGAGGATAGAATATGGATGTTTTTTAAATGTGCTGGATAACTGGCATGACCAAATTTCAATCGTATTATTGTTGTTATATAACGTCTGGATACTGTTAAGTCTTTATGCCAGTAATTTTTTTGGAATATTTTCGTGAATAAGTGAGTAACGTGTTGGAGAACTTTTGCAAAGTGTTTGCCATCTTATATTCCACTGGTTTAAACTGAAAGGTTGGAGTAAATCATGTGTATCATTTAGAGTTATTTCATTACCAATTGGAATACCATTATTTATGCTGTCTTTAGAAAATCCACATACTCATTTCTACTTAAGCCTGTATGTGCCTTAACCCACATAAAGTAAATTTGTTTATTTCGTAGTGTATTATGTCGTAATATTTTTTTTTAATATTCCATAATATTGGGTTAATCTTATAAGTCCATGGCTTAACGTTAACTAGTGATCTAAGGACAGACATTGAGTCGGACAGAATCATAAAGCTTGTCTCATCATATTTTCATGTCACTTTAAGAGCTTCATAAATAGCGATAGCTTCAGTGGTAAATATGCTACATCTCTTATCCACTTGGAATTTAAATTCAGCTTTTATTTGTGGAATATAGATAGCTGCTCCATTGCCCTCGGGCATTTTGGAGGCATCAGTATATATTAATACAGATTTTGGAAATTTCGTAAGTCCTCGTTTTAAAATATGTGTATTTAGAAGATTATTATCTGTGAATGACGGAAATATTACAGTTACCTCTTGAAAAGTGCTATGATACTCATAATCCGAAATACAAAAGGGCGATATTGATCTAAGAATTTCGTTATAATTCCTGTATGCCTCACAAAGCGGGGGAGAATTTTTTTTGTTCCATATTTATTTGTTAAATCATATGTATTAAGTCTAGCTATTTTATTTAATACTTCAGCATTGAAATATATGTGTTTAAACAAAAATTTTGCACCAAGTGTTTCCCTACGTATACTTAATGGGGGCTCTAAAGCTTCAACCAAAAGAGCCTCAACAGGGGTAGATCTCATTGCACCTAGACAAACCCTAAGTGCCTTATATTGCACCCTATCAACCTTTAACAATTGAGTTCTGCATGCAGAGCCATAAAGAAAGCTGCCATAGTCAAGAATTGACCTTGCATAGGCCTTGTAGAAGACTAAGGCTGTTTGGACATCACATCCCCACCATGTTTTTGTAATTGATCGCAGAAGGTTAACTCCTTTGATGCACCTAGTGACAAGATAATTAATATGTGTTCTCCAGGTTAATTTTTTATCTAAAATGATACCTAGGTACTTAATTTCTTTTTTAAACGGTATGTTTACGTTTTGTAATGTTATATAATCGGGGTTAGGTGTATTATGCCTAGTAAATGTACAGAGCATAGATTTTTCAGGAGATATTTCAAAACCATTGATACGGGTCCATATTAAAATATTTTTGAAAGCATCAGATATTAAACTTAGACAATTTTCATAATTATTGCTTTGAGTGTAAATGCAAAAATCATCAGCATATTGCACTACTTTATAGATAGGTGAATTATGTATATCAGCTGTATAGATACTGAAGAGCAAGGGGCTAAGTACTGACCCTTGAGGTAGCCCTGAAAATACTTGTCTAGGGCCTATATATTCATTAAGATTATTTCTAATAAAAATACATCTCCTACTGTACAGTTTTACAATCGATTGAGAAACATTTGGTGGAATCCGAAAATCTCTAACCATTTTTGGTACTAAGATATTTAAATCAATCGAATCATATGCGCTTTGGATATCAAGAAATAATGATGTTAGATACTCATTAGATGAAAAACAGTCTTGTATGTCAATAACTATATCAGTGGCGGCTCGTCAGGGTAGGCCTCTGAGGCCGCGCCTCACCCCCAAAATAAAGGAAAAGAGAATTTTTTTTTATAACTTTTTATCTATTACCAATTAGAAATATACTTTTTAACAGTTTTACAACATAATAACATTAAAAAAAAAACAAAATATAATCCCATAATAAATATTTTAGAAAATAAATTCTGACCACATCAAAAAACCGACCGTGCAAACCCATTCCTAAAGAAAGTGCTCTCGAATGAGGCGAAATAATTTTAGCTTGGAAAGTTTCGACTTCTGACCTATTTATCAACGGCCGGTGCCGATGCCGGCGAGTCACCTGATTACGACAGAGCGGGATGGCGATTGCCGATGCACGCGTTTTCTATTGCATTCTTGAGGCGATAAATCTGTAGCTTGGATATGCTTTTATTGGTTATTTAAATCACATGACTAGCGAAATATTCCAACGGCTTCTTTTTACGTGGTGCGTGCGGCTGAGAAAGAAATAGGAAATAGATTGCGATAATCGCTGATTGAAGGCGTTCTGTCTTTTAAGGTGAATAAATACGCGTGAGTAAGTTTTTGTTTTGTTTTGATTTGGTAAGTTGGACCGTTCCATTTTTTGTATTTGCTTTTTGCTTTTGAAATGAATCCTATTCACGACATTATTGCTTCATTAATTGAAACGCCTTTTTTAAGAAGAAGCGAAACTGAAAAGAAACAGATATTAGGTAGCCGTCCGACGCCGAAAATTTTAGCAATATTTAACGATAAGAGGCAAGGTAAAAAATATTCAACAACTTTTCAAATATCTTGGTACGAAACTTATAGGTGGCTATGCGGAAGTATTTATAAAGAAAGGTTATATTGTTGGCCTTGTATTTTATTAGGTTGCGTCAAAAATAATTGGAGTTCAGGGGGCGGATATTCGGATTTAAAAAATTTTTCACGAGCAGTAAAATCACATGAAAGTTCAAGAGAGCATATTAAAAATTCGGTAGCACTTACAAGACTGGAGCAAAATAGGGCGACTATTGCGGATGCACTACAAGAAAATGCAAGTCTTAATAAAATTGTTTATAATGAAAATGTTCGAAAAAACCGTTTATTATTAAATTATTTAATTGATGTTACTATTACTTTGGGTAAACAGGACTTGGCATTTCGAGGTCATAATGAAACAACAGATTCTTTTAACCGTGGCAATTTTAAGGAAATATTTGCATGCTTAATAAAAAGAAATGCCGAACTTACTGAACATTGTGCTAAATTTAGTAATATTTTTACGGGACAATCTAAGACTATACAAAATGAACTAATTGGTTGCGTACATGACTATATTCAAGAATATATAAAAAAAGAAATCAATGACACCGATTGTTGTTTTTTTGGCGTAATTGCGGATGATAGTACTGATATAACAGAAAAATCACAGTGTTCGATAACAGTTAGGTGTGTGACCAATGGATCTTTAAAAACAAGATTTTTAGGATTTTTTGACGTTAGCGATAATAGAACAGCAGAGAGCCTTTTTCATTTAATACAAAACAGCTTAGAGCCTTATGACTTTAAAAATAAATTGGTCGCGCAGTGTTACGATGGGGCTAGTGTTATGGCAGGTGAAATAAATGGGCTTCAAACAAAAGTTAGATCTATTGCTCCTTTAGCTATGTTTACTCATTGTTGCGCCCACAGATTAAATCTAGTTTTACAACAGGGAACAAAACTGATTACCCAAAGTCGTATATTTTTTGCCACTTTATTAGGAATACCAAATTATTTCCACCAATCACCAAAACGGTCTTTTGTGCTTAATCAAATAGTAGGTAAAAGAATTCCGCGAGCTGCAAAAACGCGATGGTATACACACATTAATTATAGTATTTGAAACTATTATTAATGACTTAAGTTCTGGAACAGAATCTATTAATGGTGCAAAAGGATTTCTAAAGCATTTTAATGATTTCGAATTTTGCCTTTTAACGCATATTTATAAACAAATTTTTAGTTGCACTGATGTACTGTTTCAAATATTACAGTTAAAGCATTTAGATATAAATTACTGCATTTCGCAAATAAACCTTGCCAAGCAACGAATTATTGAATTTAGAAACGAGGACCATTTCAAAGAACTTTTCAATATTGCTAAAAAAGCCACTATTCTGCCAACTAACACACGTCGAGGGCAATGTTCTAGCGACTTTGATATTTTTACTAAATATAAAATATTATATTTCGAAATAATAGATTGTATAATTCTTCAATTAGGGACGCGGTTTGAACATTTAAATAATTTAAATTTCTCTGCTTTAGTCGATTGCACAAAATATTCGGAATATGTTAAATGCTTTCCAGACGACTTATTAAATAATTTATTAAAAAATTATCCAAACATTTTTGACAGAGATAGATTAAAGAATGAGCTTTCTGTATTGTATAGGGATGAACAATTTTCAAATTTAGATGTCGAAAAAAGTCTAGCTTTGTTATTTAAAGATTTTAAAGCAATTTTTGCGGAAGCATATAAGCTTTTTAATTTAGTTTTAACTATTCCCGCAACAAGTGTATTGGCCGAACGAAATTTTTCATGTCTTAAACGGATCAAAACCTACCTAAGAAACACAATTACACAAGAACGGCTTTCGGGTTTAGCAATGATGTCAATAGAGCAGGAATTACTGTCAGAACTTAGTGAAGACCAAAACTTTTACGACCAAATTATAGATAAATTTGCAACCTTAAAAGACAGACGTATAGATTTAATGTACAAAAAGTAGTTTTTTTTAATTTCATACAACTATTTATTTTAAGTTTTAATAAACTAAATTTTGTTTTTATTATCGCAATCACCGCTATATTTTAGTGATAGGTGTACATATTTTACTTGTTTTGTTTACTTTTTATTTACTTTTTTTAGAGTTTATTTTTTTAGTTTTTAATGGTTTAGTAGGGCTATTGGCGATGACCTCCATTAAAAAAAAAGGTCAACGCGTCGCAGAATAATACCTCATGGGTGACGTGGAAATTTATTCACATTTAAACAAAATTAACCTCATGTAGCCTCACCCTTCAATATACTCACGAGCCGCCACTGAACTATATGTGTAGGAGCGTCAAGAGCGCCGAATCCCTTTCTATAGTCATATTGATTATTTGGGAATAAATTATGATTAGCTATCCAATATTCTAACCATAGCTTAATAAGTCGTTCCAGAGTTTTAAGAATACATGACAGTAACGATATAGGTTTATAAGAGCTTCCAAAAGTTGGATCTTTACCAGGTTTTTGTATGGGTATTACAACTACTTTATCAAGGCCTTCTATTTTAGCACCATAAGGGTAAACTTCGTTAAATATTTCTAACATTAAACTTTTTGCTTTAAGTGGCAAATGCGATAACATACAGTATTGTATATTATCATATCCAGGAGCTGTATTTGCAGTATTTTTTAAGACACAATCCAATTCCAAGGTTGTAAAAGGTCGACAAAGAAAGTGGCTACTACAGAAACCAAAATTTGAATTATTTGGTTGTGGCAGGACAACAGGAGGTGCAACTTTATCGAAAAATTCTTCAAACCATTGATCATCATTGGGTTTTTGGCAGTTGACTTTTCTTGACATTTTTGGTCCGATTCCAATCTGCTTTTCTTCAATGTGCATAAAACGGGGCCTTATCTTATAAGGGGTCTTTACAACCACTTCAGCTGCTTAACAGCAATATTAAATACGTTGAGTCGGATAAATTTCTGGGTTTTAATATAAATAACAACCTAAAATGGTCTAAGGATATTGACATCTTAACTAAAAAACTTTTTACCGCCTGCTTTGCCATTTGATCAGTTTCAAAAGAACTAGACGTTCCTTCTGCCAGACTTACTTATTTCTCTCTATTCGAATGCTATCTCCGCTATGGCCTTCCCTTTTGAGGCTGCTGTACCACCGAGCAATTTCTTAGTATTTTTAGGCTTCAAAAGAGAGCAATTCGCTATTTGTTTGGTCTAAATAATAGAGCGCACTGCAAATACTATTTCAAAAAACTTGAAATATTAACACTTCCTGCATTATTTATTTTAGAAACCGTCTGTTTGATAAGAAAACATATAAGTACATTCCCGGAAAGCCACAACACGAACATCCTATCAGAAACTCTAGGCATGACATATACCTTCCCATTCCTTCCACAGAATTAATAAAAAAAACAATTATTTACAATGCCATAAACCTTTACGATCATCTTCCAGAACATTTAAAAACAATCCCTATGTTTGCACTCTTTCGAAAAAAAAACCAAAGCGTACCTCATTGAAAGGCCTTTTTACTGCGTTAATGATTTTTATAATGATTAAGTCTCATTAAAAGGTTTTTTATTTGCTTGTTTACTTAAATCTTTTTGGGTGTCATGTTCCAGCTGCGAGCATAGCATTTGAAAATATTTTATAGGGAATGAACTGTCTTATAGTCCGTTAAGATTAATTATTTTTGTTACATATTAGATTAAAGTTATATATTTTCTTTTTTTTTAATACACTTTAATTACTATATTAGTTCAGTACACTTTTTGTTTAACTTCACTTATTTTGTTTGTATAACGATAAAAAAGTTTAAGGTCTTGTAATTTTAATTTCAATGTCATCGAAATTATTTACCTCGCATATGTATTGTTTATTTCCTTATTGTTCAGGTCACCTGGATTCTTTAATCGCTTTACAGCAATATTATGTCCTAACGAATGTTATATTTGCAATTTATGTATTTGCATTGACCTATTCGATTAATATGTCGTTTTTTCAATTTTCCTGCGGCAATAAAGCATACTTTTGTTTGTTTGTTATCTAACACCTGATGAAGCCACAGTGTTGCCGAAACAATTATCACGTGTTATATTTTTTGTAAGATAAATTAACTCGACATTTTAAACTAGTATTCTTATTTTATACTGAAATTATAATAGAAAATGGATCAACTCTCACTTTAGACACTTCAAAAAATATCGTTTCAAACCTATTTAATATTATTTTTATTACACTTCATAATTAAAACGTTATCTCATCCCATTTAACTAAAATAGAATCTTAAAACCATAACCAGGACCAAAATAAAACCATTATCTTTATCGCGAAATTGGCCGTTTTTTGCTATGAAAGGGTGCTAACAGGGGTGATAAGGGCGCTTGATGTCCATCTGTTCAAACTTTTAAACCCTCAGCAAGTAAAAAATCTTAGCAGTTTTTGCAACGCTATTTTGCCTACAGTAAGAACAAACTTAAAATTGGCATTAAAATTAACTCAAAATTATTTTGGTTGTTAGGGTCGATTGTGATTTTAGGAAAACTACAAATGATATTTTCATGAGAATTAAGACATTTAGGGTACATTTTCCTTGTTGTTACTTCAATATCTTGAAAGATTCCATATTACTTATAATTCATATGCCTTCTTGGGATTGGGTTAACAGTTTAAGTTTCTTTTACAATGAGGTTATATATATATATATATATATATATATATATATATATATATATATATATATATATATATATATATATATATATATATATATATATACATATATATATATATATATATATATATATATATATATATATATATATATATATATATATATATATATATATATATATATATATATATATATATATATATATATATATATATATATATATATATATATATATATATATATATATATATATATATATATATATATATATATATATATATATATATATATATATATATATATATATATATATATATATATATATATATATATATAATAAATATTTCAAATGCAACACCCCGGATATTATTTAATTTTTGGATTCTTTAGGAGATTCTAAACATATTTTATGTTCAATGTCCTATACCTATCTTCAACTATTTCGGCAATATTAAGTGTTTTCAAATTTATTTTTATTTTATTTATTTCGAATTTATTATTATTCATGAAAGTGGCTCTGGTTACTGAACTATTTATTTGATTACAAAAATTCGCTACAACACACTCAATACTTATTTAGGTCTTCATATTAAGAATGTAAGCAAAAACCATTTTAGCGTTCCTTTTTATTGATATGGAATAAAAAGAGCCAGTTTTGTTTACTTTTAAGTTTTGTTTACTTTTGTGTAAAATGCCTGGCCTTTCTCTTTGCAAAACAGTAGTTGTCAGTGTCATAGTTTTTTGAATTTCGTTAACTACATAATACCTAATATCAGAAAAATGGTTCATTTAACAGAAATGCATAAAATAACAATTCTACAAACGATTGGTTATGGAGATAACACACGAACACAAGTGGAAGTTGCTCGCTTATTTCATGAAAAATTTCCAAATTTGCCGCATATATCCCAAGGGACAATTAGTAAAATAGAAAAGCAGTTTCGCGAGCTTGATGATACTAAATTGGATATTATGCTTGAGTTTGAGGAAAACCCACATATTTCTAGTCGACAAGCCGCCGCAATGTTCGATATTAGCCATTCGTCGATTATTCGAACATTAAAAGAAAATAAAATGCATCCCTATAAAGTGATACCAACTCAGGAGCTCATGGAAGACGATTATGATAGGAGAACTTATTTTTCTGAACAAATGATGGCTATGTTAGATAACAATGTTATTCAATTAGAACATGTTTTGTTTTCGGATGAGTGCACCTTTACACTTCACGGTCATGTAAATCGTCAAAATTGCCGCTATTGGTCTAGGGAAAATCCTCACTGGATCAGCGAAGAACATACTCAATATCCTGAAAAGGTTAATGTTTGGGCAGGAATTGTTAGGGATCATATCATAGGCCCCTTTTTCATTGACGGCAATTTGAATGGCGATAATTATTTAGCACTGCTCCAAAATAATGTCGTGCCAACTTTGACAAATTTGTATCCGGATCCAGCAAACCCACAAGTTCCAGCGAATATGATATGGTTTCAGCAAGATGGAGCACCGCCCCATTACCAAGTTAATGTTAAGAAGACGAATAACGCTTGCGATTAGATCGGTCACGCCTGAGATGCTAAATAACGTTAGAAGAAATTTCTATTTAAGATTAGGAATTTGCCAAGACGTTCGCGGCGAGCATATTCAACAGTTCCTAAATTAACTTTTTACTTTTGTTTATACATTATGAAGAAATAAATAATTTTATTTTTTTAATCTTACTTTTTGCAATAAATTTGAAAACACTTAATATTGCCGAAATAGTTGAAGATAGGTATAGGACATTGAACATAAAATATGTTTAGAATCTCCTAAAGAATCCAAAAATTAAATAATATCCGGGGTGTTGGGTGTTGCATTGACCACTGTTACAGGACACACCCTGTATAAAAAGTTTTTATTGGAGAAAATGAGCAACTAAAAATACCAATCGACGGGTCCAAGCGTTTTTCCGAACACGATACACATTATATATATATATATATATATATATATATATATATATATATATATATATACACATATAAACTAATAAAGGTTCAACAATGGGGAATTGTGCATATCTACCTGATCGTTTAGTAATAACCCAGATGTTTTCAGTTTTTTAATTTCCATACTAAGAAATTTAGTTTTTTTTTTTATTTTATTTCAGTATCAAGAATTTTAAAATTGCCATCAAATGTATGTGATTCGTTTAGCAGATGAGTTGCGTAATGTGGTGATTTTTTTTATATAATTAGTTTTATGTTTTTTTTATTGTTTTTTTCAAAACATCTGCCATCATCAATTTAGTTTATCTAAGTAATTTCTTGTTTTAGTTTCATCGAATATACAATTTTACCAGCAAAAATCACTAAACAATTGTATCATTACTAAGCGATATACACAAAAACTTCATGCGTCTTTGTTTTTGAATTCCAAAGCCTACTTTTTTGTTAGAAGTAAATTAATTAATTAACATATCTTCTTAGTTTTAAACATGTATATTTCAAAAACCATTAAAGATAAGGGTATAAATTAGGGTATTTTTAAAAAGCTCTTTTAATGATCTTTTCAAAAATACAGGATGTATTTTTTGTCGTAAATTAAATAAGTATTTAAAAAAGTATACTTCTTGCTCCACCCTGTGTATTTTAATTTAAAAAAAATCCGAGTGCGGATTCGAAATCTGCGAGAAATTTCCTAGAAAAATATCAGAATTTACAAGTAATAAAACTAATAAGGGTTCAACAATGGGGAATTGTGCATATCTACCTGAAGCTCTCTCACGTATATTTCAAAAACCATTAAAAATAAGGGTATAAAATGGGGTATTTTTAAAAAGCTCTTTTAATGATCTTTCCAACAACAAAAAATATAGGATGTATTTTTTGTTGTAAATTAAATAAGTATTTAAAAAAGTATACTTTTCGCTCCACCCTGTATATTTTAATTTAAAAAAAAATCCGAGTGCGGATTCGGAATCTACGAGAAATTTCCTATAAGGTAGTATTTTTGTTTCTTATGTGCGATAAATAGTAAAAAAGTTACGGGGTGTTACTTTATAACTTGCCACCCAGTACTAGTTCTGTCGGGAAAGATAATGAACATTAATCATAAAAATTGGTATGCTATTTGTAATTCTATTAGGCAACGAAATTTAAATTACCGTTATATGTCGAAATGATTCTGAATGCATACCGCAAACGAGAATGATTGAATTTATCTCAAATTTAAGACATAGTATCATTATCAGGTAGCTAATATGCATTGTGTCACTTAAGATATTATCTTCGTTGACAGTGCTTTACGGCTTAAATGTACTTGAAGTCAATTATCTTGAAAATATGTCATAGATTGCTATTAGTTCAATAAAAATGGCTTTTCTATGCATGCAGTTTGTTGTGACTGAATAAAATGCTTCATTAAAAATATTTGCAGGCAGAATAATTACCATTGTAGACATTCAAGCAATAGTTCTTCATGCCATAAAAAATATTTTTTCTATGCATTTTAACTATTTCATAGAGGTTAAATGGAAAAGTAGAAATTTTGCATTTCGTGCAAATATTTATTAAATAAAATCATAGCAAAGCTTTTTTTAGTGCTACTTGTCAGAGAAACACAAGTTACATTCAAAAAAGGGAGCATACATGGACAAAACCAACAATATAAACATTTAAAAATGTATGCCACATCACAATGTTTAATTACATTGAAGGTGGGTAGTTTTTTAACCTTTTTATAGTCAAACATGGTGTTAGTTATAAAACGTTTTTCAGGTTTTTTAGATATTTTATTAGGCCGCCATTTTGGGTTCATACCAAAATATTACCAGTTCATTACTATGTAATACTAATATTATTGAAAAATTTGAGATAAATTGAATAATTAGTTTCTTAGTAATAATTTGTTTAACAATTTACTAGGGCGTCATTTGGTTTCGCCGAATTGGATTTTTACCAAAATGTTACCAGGTCAGCCCCATCTGACCCTTTTTTTTATTGAAATGAATTTTTGACCAAAATTTGAAGTCAATCGAATAAGCTACAGTGTGTCCCAGATTCTCTTCTCTATATAGAAATCTCCTATTATACCTACAGCAAAGGTTAAATGTGAAAAGTTTTAGAGGAAACTTAGCGCATCCGATATCCGGCTTCAGATTTACGATAGATCAATTGGTTTTGGAAATATTTGCGATATGGCGGATTTCGTTTTTCGCCAATAAATCCAAAACGTTAAATTTGACAGCTGTCAAAATGTGACATTATTCGGACACTTTTTTAAGACAAATAAGATGGCGTGTACGGTATGTCTTCATCGTCTTTTGTTATCCCGCTTTTGTTATCAACTTTCATTTTTCTTATGGCCGCCATATTGGATTTATATCACACTTCGTAAAGTTAGGTCCCAATTTTTTCTAAGGAGACCATAATTTATTTGTAACACAAGTGGGCTTTGTCTTTGACGTTAAATAATTCAGTATCAAAGTTGTGTTTTAATAAGTAGTACGCTTTTCTCTCAGTAAAAGCATAAATCTGACCCACAAATTGTTGAGACCTGTTGAAAATGGCCGGTATTCCTTATTCAAATGAAGAAAAGTTTGAGATGTTAGCGCTGTACTTGCAGTTACACAGAAACGCCGACATTACGTCAGCAAGGTATTTGGAGATGTACCCCAAACGATGACAGCCTCATAAAATCCAATTCAGAAATAGTAGTTAATTTAATTAACCATGGAGCATTCGAACAACCTAGAAACGAATACAATATTGCCAATGAAAATCGGGACAGAAACATTTTACAAGCTATCAACGAAAACCCTAGTGCATCGGTAAGAACTGTAGAACAGGAAATGTATGTTCCAAAATCGACCGTACAGAGAGTGTTAAAAAAGAAGACGACTACGCTTTTGTGAGCGGTATACTAGGAAGTGTTATGAAAATCCCGATTTTGTAAATCATGTCTTGTGGTCTCATGAGAGTTGGTTTACAAATTGTGGAGGCACAACACAAAGCCTTGGGCTATGGAACGCTGCTCATGAAATGGCAGAGAGACGTCTACAGACTAGATTTGGAAGTAACGTTTAGTGTGGGGTCATTGGTAATTTAATCTAACTTACCTTTTTTAATTGGGCACCTGTTTATAAATTAATAATCATTTCAGGAAATCGACTTATAGGACCATTTTTGTTTGACTACAACCTAAACGGACAGAGACACCTAGAGCTTTTGCGAAACCAGGTTGTACCGGCATTACGAGCTACTCTAACGGAAGATGAGATTAGAAGAACCTGGTTTCAAAAAGTTGGATGGCTCTCAACACCATTCAAGTCAAGAAGATCCCCTGACCTCTCGCCCTTTCTACCTCTGGGGTCATACGATGAATGAGGTCTATGAATTTGATCCCCCTGCGACCATAGAAATCCTGAGACAAAGAGTTGTGGACACATTTTGGATTACAGGGGTTGTACGAAATACAGTCACCAATTGTCAAAAGTGTCTCAATGCATGTGGATTTTGCAATTCTGTAAATTAATGTAACCCAGGTACAACTAGTTAAGATGTTATTTAGATTTTTTTAGTCGTTATTTACGTTCGTTCATGTTGTATTGAAAATTCAACGCGTTTAATACATTACTAAATAATGGTCTCCTTAGAGAAAATTGAAACGTAATTTTAGGAAGTATGATATTTCGACGATACTCAAAATTTTTATGCACTTGTAACACATCACTAGACTGGAATTTTTACGATGCGGGATAACAAAAGACGATGAAGACATGTCGTATACGCCATAAATCGTTTTAAAAAAGTGTCCCAATAATGTCAAATTTTTACAGCTGTCAAATTTACCGTTTTGGATTTACTGGCGAAACCAATTGACTAATCGTAAATCTGAAGCCGGATATCGAATGCGCTCAGTTTCCTCTAAAACTTTTTCCAATTAACCTTTGCTGTAGGTATAATAGGAGCCGAGATCCCTATATATAGACGCGAATCTGGGACATACTGTATATTACACTTAATTTTTGTACAAAATTTGAAATAAATAATGCGGAGGGTTTTTTACTAAAATTTTGTACCATTTTAGAAAATAAGAGAACTTTACTCTTGGCCATGTTTCATATTTTTAGTTATAACTCGTCCTGTATAATACCAATCCGAGTGAAATTTCTTCGTTTTGGAGCAAGCGAGGCTTGTTCCCAAAATGCCATTTTTAAATTCAAAAATGTTTCACCTATTTCTTCTATCTTAACACCTATCATGTGACACACTGTATCTAAATTATAAATAATTTAAAGCTATGTGGTACTTAGGCTAACTTACCTATTTCATTAACGGAGGCTTTCGTTCGATAAGTAACTCTATATTGCGAAAATGACTGACTGACGACAGTGGAAACAAGCAGCTCAGTGTTTCTTCTCTGTTCTTTTTATGATCAAAAATCTTTTCTTAGATCTTTGATGAAATTAAATGCCACGTTTTAATGTTCAGCGGGTGGAAAAAAGTAAAAAGTTTGTATCATCCCCTTTCACCGGAGCTTAATTCCTTTTCCAGTGACGTGTCAATGAAAACACAGAGTTTATTTTTAAAAACTATTACTAAAGTAGGGTGTATTTTAATATTTTAATTTGCCTATAGTTATTATGAAAATATTTTTGAATATAGAAACATATTATTTAGAAGAAAGTCATTATTATTCAAGTAAAACATACTCTTAGTATCACATAATATATTATACCAAGCCACAAAATAATATTTTAATGAAGCACTTTACAGCTTTACTCAAGAAACTTTTATAGATGACATTCACGTTGTTATTTCCAACTGTTGGTGTCTTTAACTTACCTCTGAATGTTATAAATATGGATGCAAAATATCCCATATTACAATATCAAGGGGGCTTTGTTTGAAAAATTTCGGCGTTGCAATTTCTAAATCTCGTCGATGAAATTTTAAAATTTCCACGATCGGTTTATTGGAATATCACAGGCGTAATTTTAAATCTCGTTCTCGCAATTTTTTTACGAGTACACGATAAGATTGAAATTGACATCATCTTTCAATAAAAATTATCCTCAAAAGTGTATTTCTCTTGTAAGGAAACATGAAAAATTCCATAATTTACGGCATTTAATATTATAAAAAGAACATGTTCAATAAATTTCGGTATTATGTCTAGTTGGCAGATATCGGACATTTATGTCAAATCGACAAATTTTCTAATTGGCTAGAACGACTGTAAAATTGTATCATAAAATATCAAGTGTCATTTTGAGAGCACTGTAAAGCGAGCCATTCTGGCCAATAAGAAAATTTGTCATTTTGACATAACATCTGCCAAAAAGACAGAAGTAATTTGCCATTTGTTGGATGTGTCAGTTTTAAAATATTGGATTCAGTAAATTATCGAGTTACTTGTCTTTCCTTAGAAGAAAAATAAGTTTTTAATAACTCAGATATGTTTAACATTACATTAACATTATTATGGTCAACGTTTTTAATTGATGAATATGCTAAATTAATTAATTTTAATCTGCTTTATATTAAGTACTTAATTGCTATCTGTTTAATTAAATCTAGCTCTATATCATGTTATTAAATTCATCTGATAAAAGTACGTTTACAAGTCTGTAAATAAACGATTAAAGGCTCATATTTTATGTAAAAACAGTGACATGAATAGCAGAACGATTTACTTTGTGTTATTTTTTCTTGCTTAATTCTAGGTTCATTTTTTTTTATAAAATTTAAGAAATAATTTGTAAAACACAAGTCATATTACCAACATATCTGCACCAGTATAGTTAAGATTTATTTAATGGATATTCTTGTATCTTTTGTTTTAAATTATTCATAAGGGTTTCAGCTAGCAACGGTCTCAAAACATTGTCAATTATCAAACATTCATTTGACATATAAAATATTCCATTAAATCCAAAATAATTTTGATCCAAACAGACTGAAAGAGCATTTGAAGTATCTTTTTACTTCCCTCGTAAGAGGGAAGTATGTTAATCAGGGTTCCTTTTCTCAATTCCGTCGGTCTGTCTGTCTGGCGATCTGTCGGTTTAACACTACTTAAACGATTGACTTCAAATGTTGGTCAAAAATTAAGGGTCAAATGGCAACATTTTAGTAAAAACCCTATATGGCAAAACAAAATGGCGACCTAGTGAAATTATTACCAAAAGACTTCTTGTCCAATTTATCTCAAATTCCGCACAAAAATCAAATATTATGTAGGAATCAACTGATAAACTTTTGGTACGAATCCAAGATGGCGGAACCAAATGGCGGATTAATAAAGTATTTAAAAATTCAGCTACTTAATGGATTGATTTCAAATTCTGTGCGATAACTAATTGTGGTACAGAGATGAACTAATAAAATTGTATACGAAATCAAAATGGTGGCTAAATAAAATGCCTGTAGTCGTGTCTTCACGTCCCTATATGCCAAAAAATTTGTTTCATCAATTCCGTCGGTCCGTCTGTCGGTTTAACTGTCTGTCTGTCAGTTCGCGGCGTAGCTTAAAAAGATACTAATCATATTGACTTCAAATTTTAGTCAAAAATTAAGAGTCGTGTGGGAATGACCTGGTAATATTTTGGTAAAAATGCAATATGCCGGAACAAGATGGAGGAATAGTGAAAAATTATTACTAAAAAAACTAATTTTCAAATTTATATCAAATTTTGCACAAAAATCAAGTGTTATATAGGAATGAACTGGTAACATTTTGGAAAGAATATAAGATAGCAAAACAAAATGGCGACCTAATAAAATATTTAAAAAATCAACCTGTATGTATTGTGTCATAAGTGCATTTTTGTCAAAAATCTGTCACTATTCAATGTCAATCAAAAATTTCCGGACTTTGCAGTGTTTCATAAGTGATAACTAGACAATTTTTGGAAATTGATAAGGACCTTATATCTGTGACAAGAAAAATATATTTTTCATAAAATATCTTTTTCTTGTGAGCAGATAAAAATTGTGTAGTAAAGAAATTTAAAAGTAGTTCCTTCTCGACTCCCCCGGCCCCCGTTCCGCTACCTGACCGCTTTCCCAAGTAACTTAAGCTATTACATCAATCATCCAAATATTATGAAGTTACGTCAAATGATACCAAAATTCCTATCTTAAGAACGAATATCTCAGTTGGTGAGCAGTGTAGGAGAAAATTTGTATATGGCAAACTAACTAATCTATTTATATATCAGAGATTCTCCACCTATTCTGGGACAGCCTGTATAGATATAGGTACAGATCACATATTGCCTTACTAACTACAATACATTAATTATTATAAAAACTAGACTAGGTTTAAAAAAAGTGGCATGAGAAAGACATGCACGCCTTTGGATTTTCCATGGCCGTTTAACGCTCAGGCTGACACCAAGAGTCCGTCGAAAAAGGGAATTTAATTAAGTTAAATTACACTGCTTGTACTTTAATTATGTTGGTATCAGAGTTTTTGCTGCAAATCGGGGGAGAGCCAAGCGCATTCACACCAACGGCCCCTTTAGATGCGTTTCAGCGATCAAAAGCTCTGCCCTGCTCTCAAAGCAATTCGGAAGAGCCATTCCTTAACGTGTGACATTTATTTGGCTTTTAAAAGTCAGTGCTAATAAATAAAACCCTAATAAAAGAGCATTTTCTACTGTTAAAAAAGCAATATTTATAGTAACATTAAAAGTGATACATTTTTTTCTATACACTTACCGTGATCAAAAAGGAATCCAGATTTAGCTAAAGCATGCGCAGCTGGGGGTAGTCCAGGAACTGAAAAACTGTAGGCCCCATTGCTTCCAAAACTTGCACCGAATAAAGGCCCTACTGAAAGTAAAATAATCAAATTAGACATATCGGAATATTCGTTAAGTGTATAATATTTAAAATATAAAAGTATGTACAGATTTTCTGAAAATAGTAGAGCAATGCGCAGGAATATACAGGTTAGATCAGATATGGACAACCCCGGGCCGGATACGACCCTCTACCAGCTCCAATCCGGCCCGCGAAAGTTTCAGAAATTTCAAATAACACGCAAAAAATTAAAGATTTAGCATACTTAGTTTATTTGTAATTAATGTCGATCAACCTAAAACTGTATTCTTCAATTCATAAAGACTAAAATCGATAAATAATTTTATTAAGCGTACGTAGTGGAATGCCACAGATGGAGTCAGTTAGAAAGAGACAAACAGATAAACATTCGGAATGACCTTGAAGTGCTCCGAGCGATCCATTATGAATAACAGTCGGCTCTGAGCGCTCGCATCGCATATTCGCGTATGATCGAGATTCTCGATTCGAGAGTATTCTAGATGCTTATTGCGGGTCATATATAAACCACTCAGCGCGCATGTCAACTCATTACTTCTTAACACCTGATAAGAAAACCCCCGGAGGAAGGAAATTCAGCACAGAATGTCGTCAATTCCACCAATGGACTGATGAATACTTTTTTATCATGCACAATGGTAAACCTGTATGTTTGTTGTGCAATGAAACAATTTCTGTTTGAAACGAATACAATATGAGGCAGCATTACTCCAGCAAGCATTTCGATCCATATTATTTACTTACGGGCCAGCAGGGGCGTGCAGTGCATGGAAGCAAGGAAAGCAGTGCTTCCCCAAAACATCTTCTAAAATGTAACTTTTGAAATAGGAAACCATTAATTTAGTTTATATTAAAAATGCTAAAATATTATCTTAATTATCAATATCAATTAGAATATCGAATAGAACCTATGCGGGCCGCTAGCTTCTCTGCAGCAAAGTCCTGTATGCTTGATTTCCTGTGAATCGAGCCAGAGGTTATTGAATTTTCCACTGTCTGTTTGCAATTTTTGCGTTTCAGTCGCGTGCTTTAAGTGGTGGCGGAAGCTATCGGAGGTTCTTTGTTTGAACGGCTATCCGTGTGTTGTGTGATACGTACGTCGCGTCGTGCATGGTGCGATATGGAAGACAATAATACGGACGTGGATATGCAAATACCGTCAACTTCGGCTGTCGGTAATAACGTCGAAAATGTTGGAGAATTTAGTAAAAAGAGTGTGTGTGAATGTGTGGTGTGTGTCTTAATAATAAAAGGATTTTCAACAATAAACTTCGCTGATAAGCTTCAAATAATTTCCAAAGGAAGGGCAAAACTGCCTATAAAAAATTTAACCACAAAAATGAAAAACTGTATTAGAAATTTTTATCCGGAAAAACAATATGAACAATTTAAATGGCTAACAGGGTGTGAAAATATAAGTAAATTATTTAAACAATTTCCATAAAGCTGTAAAAAGACGCCCTTAATAAACAATTGGAAATTAGTCACCGCCAACACAATGAACTAGTCGATAAAAATAGGCAAATATTAAGAAGGCTTATAGATGTTTGTTTTCTCGGACAGCACGAATTGAGATTTAGAGGTCATGACGAAACAAGGGTTTTTCAAATAGAGGAAATTTTCAAGATTTACTTAGTTTAATGGCTAAATATGACGATTACATAAAAAATCATTTAGAGAAGTCTAGCGTTTTTCGCGGAACGTCGAATCGAATCCAGAATGATTTAATTTGCGCTGCTGCAGCCATTATTCTAAAAAGAATTAAGCAGGAGATTGGCGAAGCGCGGTTCATTGCTATTGTTCTGGACGAAACAACTGATATCACTAATTTTAGCCAATTATCTGTAGTAATACGCTACGTTAAAACAGACGGAAGTATTCAAGAGCGATTTTTAGGTTTTAAGAATGTGTCCGAAAATCGTACAGCAGATGCATTATATACCGTAGTTTATAACGTTACTAAAGAAATTAATGGAGAGAAAAAATTAGTTGTTCAATACTATGATGGAGCTGCAGTGATGGCAGGACAATTAGGGGGTCTGAAAGCTAAAGTTCGAGAAACTTCCGAAGTGCTGTGTTTGTCCATTGTTGCTTTTTTTTCAAGTCAACAAAACATACACAAGCTTTGGACTCCATTGTCCACAAACGATTGCCCAAAGTAGCTCTACTTGGTGGAACTATAATGGAAGACTTGTCTATTCTGAAAATCGTGAATCACTGATTGAACTATTTGAGAATATAATAGAAAATAATGGAACGTGGGACTCAGAAGCAATAAATAGTTCGAGAGGGTTTTTGGACTGTTTGAAACGAGACTTTAATTTTAATTATTTGTTGAACATTTTTTCAGATATATTTCCATTCTCGGACAATGTTTTAATATATTACAAACTAAAACAAATGATATTGCTTTTTGCCTAAAAAAAGTGGATGATTTTAAGTCCATGTTAAGCCAAAAAAGAGATGACTTGGACCTATTTTGGGAGAAAACGATGACGTTAAATGTAGAGCCAAAAGCCAAGCGTCTTCGAACAGACAAGGTGGGAGATGTTGAAACATCATACAGACGCCTCTTTTATGAAATAATCGATCAAATTTAGCAACAAATAAACTATCGATTTAACTGATTTAAATGATTTTAAATTCGTCGAGCTTTGCTGTTTTGATGCATTTAAAGGAAAAACTTTTCCAGAAGATACGTTTAAATCTCTTCTTCTTCATTATGGCCAGTTCTTCGAACGAGTGTTACTGCGATCTGAACTAAAAGTGATTTACGAAACTGATGACATTAGCGCAAAAATAACGCTAAGGAACTAATGCAATTTTTAATAGACAAGGAGCTGGAAGATGCCTACACCGAAGTGTCGAAATTGTGTGAATTAGTATTGACAATACCTACCACAAGTTCATCAGTAGAACACAATTTTTCAACACTTAAACGTATAAAAAATTTCGTGAGAAATTCAACGGGGCAGAAGAGACTTTCGCATAAATCGCTGTTGTCCATTGAAAATAAACTTCTCCAAAATATGTCGGAGCATCGACGTTTTTATGATGACGTCATTGAAGAATTTGCAAAAATTGATCGAAGAATCGAATTACATTACAAATAGGTAAGTTTCTAAAAGTTGCTTACCTTTCTTAAAATTTCACCGCACGCCCCTGCCTAATAAATGGAAAGATCCATAACGAGGGAAGTTCCAATTTTTGTTTACCTAAGCCTATATACTTAAGTTATTTTAAAGAATTGCAATTATTGACCTAATTCATCAAAATAAACTGTATCAACCATGCATACATGACATCAGCATAAAGACTTCTTTTAAAATAAAAATCAATATACAGGGTGTTCCATAAGAAAAAACAAAAGTTTGGAAATACGTTTGACTTTTATGTTCAATTGTTTTTTCTGATATTATATTATAAAAATTCTGTAAAATCGCCAGAACTTTTGTATTTAAAGTTTTTTTGCTATCTCTTTAAATAACCGACGTGGTACTATAAGTTAAGATTGATTCGAAAATTATGAGTATGAAATTTTTAAATGTAGGGTAACTTCTGTGAGGAAACGATTATTAACAAGAAATAACAGAACACATTTTATATATCCGTCAGACATAAAATGTCACATTTATTTCAATCTGAATACATCAAGAATCGGCGGCTTGTTCAAACATATGGTCGATAATATTTTGTAATTCAGTAACATATTCATACCTACTTATAAGTTAAATGAACACATGAAGCTCAAAACATGACAAGTAGCATGGTATTTTCATAAATGAAAAAGTAAAAAAACACCGAGTATAAATCTTATGCCTTATTTAGCTGCGCTACTTTGAAGTATCTCCTAACTAGTCGCCGACGGCCTCAAGCTATGCCTAATTCGTTTAAAGTATTGCAAATTTAATTTTATATATATTTACTTAATTAGATCATTTTAAACCGGTTTAATCTTTTTCTAAACGACAAGAAGCTTTAACAACCTAAGTGATAAATGACTCCATCAACTTGTACGAGATTGTATTACTTAATAGGAGACTGGTCGGCCATTTTAATACCGATTGTTCTGCTTTTATTTTTGAAATTAAATTAAATAGAATTGCAGAAAACCGTTTACTCTGTGTGTGCCAATAATACTTATACTAAGTTAGCCCGATACGGTTTAGGTATTTATACAATATTTAAATTATGTTTGTTTATTAAGATATCTACTTATGTATTTATTTGGTAGAGAATCTGTTTTCTGGTAAAACATTAGTGATCTTTATACAAATAAAGGCTTTTGAGGTCACGGGTATTTTTTAACGCGTGCGGTAACCGCGAAAAAGAACGGGTGAGCAGTAATAGAAAGCACACGCAGAGGGCGTGCGCGGGCGTCAGTCGCGGCACAGAAAATGCACCTTTAGCTCTTCCTGCATTCTTTTTACTTCCCTTGTAAAAGGGAGTAGGAAAGTATTGTAATGAACAAATTAAAAAGTCTAGGTCTCAGTCGAAAATAAGTTTATAAATTAAGAATAGGTGACATGTTTCGGCCTTTAGAACGGAAAATACAATTAAATAACCAATAACTTTACCATACACAAAACACATTTTACAAAGTACATAAAACCAACATAACCAAACAAGGAAACAATAAAATACGAAAAAGGCTACGCTTGAATGACCAATCAGAGACGCCGATGTAAATTTATTTGATGAGAGGCGATAGGTCAAAACGAAAAAAGAAGAGATTGTTCAGGATGAACTTGACTAAGCGTCGTAAAGTACATGCTACATTAATAAAAAGAAGAAGAATTGGTGAAAATGACAGAAAAAGGTTGAAGGTTATGCAAAATAAAAATATATAGTTATTCTTTTGAAATATTGTTAAAAATCAAATCACGCTCAAAATTAAACACTTCATTAATGCAGGTAAGAATGAGGCTTTTTTCCCAGATATTAAGTTTCTAAATGGTTTTCGTTGACAATTCTCTTGTTATGTTAAAGTGGTGTACATTTGGGATTAGGATCCAATAAAAAAAACAACAGTCTATTTTTAAATATTCGACGTTTGGCAACTTTATTGTTGCATCTTCACGATGCATATGTAGATTCTATATCCAGCATGAAACCCATATTTTCAGTCTTTACCTACTGGACCGCAGATATTAAGTTTCTAAATGGTTTTTGTTAACGATCCTCTTGTTTTTATGTTAGAGTGGTGTATTATTTGAGGTAGTAGTAGTAGATTCCAGTAAAAAAAAAAAAAGTTTTAAATTTTCGACGTTTCGCCACTTTATTATTGCATCCTCAGGACATATATAAATTTTATATCCTGCATAATACTCATATTATCAGTGTTTACCTACTCCGTTCGTTCGTAGATATTTCCCAGATATTAAATTTCCAAATGGATCTTCTTGTTTTTATGTTAGAGTGGTATATTATTTGGGGCTAGGAAATACCTGCGGACCAACGGAGTAGGTAAAGACTAATATGGGTTTCATGCAGCATATAAAAATCTATGTGTCCTGAGGATGCAACAATAAATTGACGAAACGTCGGTAATTTAAAAAAGGACCTTTGTTTTTTTTTTGTATTGATTAAATTAATATCTGAGATAATGGGCCAATGGAGTATTCAACAAGATATTTTTGTAGAAAAATTAAATGTGAAAATGGGATACTTATTGAATTTATTTTAAATTATGCACAAAGATCAAGTAAGTAAACATATTGGTATGAATCTAATATGATGGAACAAAATGGACCCCAATAAAAATGAAAAGCAGTATTTTTTTAGAAAAAAAAAATCTAGGTGGCCGCTGTCAAACAAATAGTTTTATATTGTACTAATATTGTAAAATTTTCTCTTGAACAATCACATTTTAAAGACAATTTATTAATAAATTATGAATAAAATCGTTCTTAAAAAAATATTATTTAAACATTGCAACTTAAATAAAAACACAACATTGTACATACGTAGAAAACTAACATAATTAAACATAAACATAATTTATTTAATATCTTTTACATTAAATTCTTAGTTCATCTTACTCAAGAATACATGCTGATATTGTACTATAAATAAACTAAATAATTAATGAATACCTAACTTGAGGGGAGTAATCAGGCCTAAATTATAAAATAATTTGCGTGCCTTGATAGCTCCCGAAAAAAAAATACTTACATGGTATGTGACAAGCGGCTAATGAAGGGCAGACGCAGTAGGCAGAGTGACCATATAAACCAGAGCAGATAGAGGATAATATAAAAACTTATAGCTAATTTAAAAATAATGGAGTGAAATAGTCTTTATTTTGCTGGATAAAATTAAGGTGTTTTTTCAAATTTTTACTATTTTCTAAAATTATTTTTTTAAGTGATTAGGCAACATATTAAACATTCTGGGAGCAAGATACGTAATAAACCTAGAGCAAAAAGAATTATGGGAGATAGGCGCAATAAAATTTCATTAACATTGGTTCGTGTTAGAAGCAACTACATTTTTTATAGCAAGTGTTGAAAATGCCTTCCTTACGATGTAATACGTTATCCTACGCATCATTGGGTCCGCGGATACAATAATCGAAAGGATTTAAATCTGGGGATCAGGACGGCTAAAAGTGAGGCTTACCTCATCCTGTGTGCGCTGTTTGCAGCCTTCGTGACGACATATTGGTACCTCTTAGAACAAAAACTGTTAGATAGATCAACAGCTCGATCTTTTTACTACAAAACGTAAAATGACATGTTATTTTGTCGGGGGTACAGAAATTGGGTAAAATCGAATTTCACCAAAGAAGGCAGATTTTAGTCGTTTTTAAAGACAATAGCATTTTTTAAGGTAGGTTGTGATGAATAGATTTGATTGATAAACGTCACAATAAACACTTTGACACGACATCAAGTATTCGCTATATAAAGGTCCAGATATCTGCAAATATCTTATCGATTGCAAGTGTTTTTTATAATTTTGTATATCATAAATATTAAAGAGAAAAGATTAAATTTAATATATACATAAGGCAGTAAATCAACTGAAGCTTTAGACGATTGCCGTTTTAACTAAAAGTTCAAGTTTGATCTGTGTACAGAAGCAGAGTGTTTCAGAAAAGGCACTGAACTGAAAAGTGTGTTTTCATGTAAGTTTTTACTTATAGTATTATTCGTCTAGTATAAATATACTACTGGAATTTGGAGATATTACTCAAATTTGAACGTTACCATCAGTTATAAAAATATATATGTACCTCTCAAGTGTCTGGTGTAATATTGGCAGAGGTTGATTTAGTAGCGAGGTTTTAAGTTATAGTTTGTCAAAAATTGTATTTTTAACCGACATCAAAAAGAAGGAGGTTTTCAATATCACAGTAATGGGCCTAGTTCTGTTCATGTTATTTGTAAACGTCCTATACATATATTAGACGATCTATTAGAAAATATAATAATCCTACTCCACGAAATGATACTAATATGGAATTACCGTAGTTCTTCCGTTTATACACGGAACCACAGACAAGATTGCAAGGTTACTTCGCCGGTCCAACATATGTACAATCTTCAACACACACAAGAAAATTGGACAATGTTTGCGATCGCCAAAGGACATTATTCTTTTCCAAACGGAAGGAGTATATGAAATTTCTTATTCCTGTGGTGATGTCTATATTGGAGAAACTGGACGATCCATATCGACTAGGCTTAAGGAACATTAACGATGTATCAGAAAGAAACAAATTTTACAATTTGCTGTATCTGAACACCAACATTCTACTGGACATGTCATAAATGTAAAAGAAGCCAAAGTTCGGTTTCGGGGCTCTATAAACGCAAAATTACAGAATCTATTGAAATTTATAAGCATCCTAACAATTTTAGTAGAGATACGGGCTTCAGTCTACATCATACGTGGAAACCGACCGTTACACCGAGTCGGTAAACACGGGTCGACTATAAATTGGCGGCCTGGGTCCCTCAGGTCATTCAGTATTTGGATCTCGTGAAGTGAAGATGACTCGTGCAATCGAAGGCGAAACGTCGGAAAGTGATTCCATTTTGACACGGTCTAATCCCAAGAACCATGATTTCTTAATAAGATGCAAAATGTTTTTGTAGTCCAAAAAAGTGTAATAAGAAGTATCAAGAAAATGAATTTCCTTGACAGCTGTAGATCAGTCTTTACATGGGAGTTGTGACAGTTTATGTAGTATTCGGATCTCGTGAAGTGAAGATGACTCGTGCAATCGAAGGCGAAACGTCGGGAAGTGATTCCATTTTGACACGGTCTAATCCCAAGAACCACGATTTCTTAATAAGATGCAAAATGTTTTTGTAGTCCAAAAAAGTGTAATAAGAATTAACAAGAAAATGAATTTCCTTGACAGCTGTAGATCAGTCTTTACATGGGAGTTGTGACAGTTTATGCTGTCTATATTTACGAATGTTTAATGTTTTACCTCCAACATTTACATTTTTTTGAACGTAAGACAAATCATGGCTATAAAACTAGAACTGTAAATTTTTAAAATATAACACTAACAGACAAGTCACCCCACTATACGTGTGTAAAATTGTTTAATGCTCTACCACATTAAATGTATAAATTCAGTGAAAAAGTTTAAGCAAGAAGTTAAAGGACTGTTAATAATCCTAGGACCGTATTGTTTAAGACTTTTGCCCAGATTTGTAACATTATGATCTTATGTGAAGTCATTTCATTGCATGTACACTATGTATAATGATTCGAAATAAACTTATTTATTTATTTAATAATTGTATAGGCTATTTTGATAGTGGAAGTACTGGAATAGCAAAAATGTTCGAAAAATTGTTAACAAAAGTTCAGTTTATAGATATTAACAATTTTAGGAAAAAAAAAAAGATGTTTATACAGATGTGTGTGTGTGTTTTTAAACAAAATTTGCGTCAGGATAACGTAAAAAAATCATATTTTGAGAACCCACAAACCGATAACAGTCAAATTGAAAACAGCAAGAGTAAATGTCTGATATTGAGAAATTGTGGAAGTCATTGGCATAGAAACTTAATTTTTTTTTATTATATATTTAAAAAAAACGTAATATTTCGAAGAAAAGTGAAACACGTCGGAGTTACTTTATTTTTGTAATATACAAAATAATGTTTGTCCAGAATGCATGGTCCCTCCCTCGAAACGAAAAAAAAATCGAAAAATGGGGAAACACCTCAAAATTTATTGTATAAAAACATCTTTTTTCATTATATGCTAACAGGATTAAACAGCCCCCTGAAAACAAAAAAAAAATTCAAAAGCGTTTAAAATGTTTAGCAAACTGTGAAGCACGTCAAATGTCTTCTATTTTAAATACATTTTCTTCCACTATACAGGGTAGCCCTAGAAATATGAGGCAGTTCCCCAAATCATATTTTATTTGTCATTGTTGTTTATTATATAATTCAGATTCTATAGATTCTTGTTTCCATCTTGCCCGATAGGGGAGGGGTATTTATATCACTTAAAAACCAGAGGCGAAAATTAGGGCAGGCGAGAGGCTGTACCAAATCTTGGTCACAGATGGATAAAAGATTACTAAAGACAATATTTGTAGAATAGCAGAAATACATAATTTCTGCAGGTGCAAAACGGCCTACAAGAAGAATTGCTTTCGATTATGTCACAGGGTACCTTCCTGCGATCATGATTTCTGGGCCTTTACCCTCATCAGGCAGGCTTGTACCCAGGGAGATCTGAAATAACAGATTGCTCGATATGACAAAATCGAAAACCAAACGTCTATCATATTTGAACAGTACTACATGCCAAGTATAACACTTGGGGCTCCGGTGGTTTCCGGCTGCAAACCCATAGGAATTTGGCAAAGTATTTTAGTATGTAAAGACAATATTGTAATACAGAGGCTTGACCTTTTTTAGGTCATTTGCTTATGATAGTTGCTTTGTGTTCTAGAAAAAGTAGAAGATTTTTTAGCCGTGTTTTTTTTTCTAAAAGACGGTCCTGCAAAATTATTTTGCCCACAGCCCATCAAGTTCTCCCGCAGGCTCTGCCTTAAACGGTGAAATACAAAAACAAAAGTAAGCATGCGAATAGACTGTCTTAGCGCATACATTTATTTTATGGGCTATAGACCAAGAATCGGTGTCTAAAAGCAAGAAAATATAGCATCTACCTACAGTTTCGGCCGAAAGGACAAATGTACTGTTTGAAAGTCGGCGACAAATCACACAATACGAATTCATAAATCTAGTCAGGGCAAAGTAAACTCGACTTGACAATGAACGGGTTGGCTATTCAGTTCTTTTCTAATCGGTAGTCGTTTATATATGCTCATATATTGAATTTAGCACTTTTAAGCTCTACGAAAGCTCACAGTATAATTCCGATGCAAATTACAGACATATCGGTATTCAGTTATCAGTGACATACTAGTATAAACAAAGACATATTAGGTGAGAAGGAATGGTTTGGATCTAAACGCAATCTATCATTAACTAAACTGCTGGCCACTTGAAACAGTTCACCTGCATTTTTTTGGTAAAATTTAAGTTCGAATACTTTTAAAACGAGACGAGATACTGAAGTGCGGTTTTAAGTTGTATCTTGCAAATTTTATTACATATAACCGATGTTAGACGTAAAACTTACCTTAGCTAAATTTTCAATTTTTTATCTACAAAAACAATTTCTTAGTTCCAATTGTTAGATTAGCGTAATCCTTGGTGAAATTGTAAAAAACAATTTAAAACTTTTTTTAAAATTTTTAATATTTTTTGAGGTATGAAATTTTGCTACATAATAAGCTTTAACTTTTTGTTAGCCATTTGACGTAAAGTTTTCTTGCTAGAGGGCCCTTAAGTCATATTTTTTTTATAATGTGCATGGTCTGCACTACGCAGAACATATACAGGGTGTGAAAAAAATGTGGCAAGGTTAGTTAAAAACCCTAAAGATCATGTACGTATATTTCAACACCCTGTAGCATAAAAAATAATTCAAATTTAAAAGTTTTTACTTAAGTTTTAGTGAATATTTTCTCGAAACGGTTTTTTAGTTTTCTCTCTAACTTTATGATTTTAACAATTACAGGTGTTGATTTTATAGCCAAATTTACTATCGTATTTAGCTTAAAATTAGATTTTTAACGGTATATCAAAAGTTAAGTTTTGCTTATTTTGGGAAATAATATATTTTTTTTGTTTCACTATATGTTTTACCGAAAGAGCAATTTACTGCAATTTTTTTAATGACATTTTTTATGTTTTTTTTTACATTCATTTTCGTTGTAAAATTGTCTTTTTAAAAATATATCAAATGTAGAGTCAAATGGTAAGCTTTATTTTTAAAATTACTATAAGCTAGCCAGTTATTTTAAATAAAAACTCTCCCGATTTGTCAAAAATGGCTGGCATAATTTTGAGGTAAACGAGAAGTAAAGAAAATAAAAAAATTTTAGCTTAGTAGTTTTAGTACCCATGACGATTCTTCATTTAAAGGTTGCTCTAAAACATGAAGAAATAAGTTTATTTTAGACTGTTTAAAAGAAATACGTTTATTTTAGACTGTTTAAAAGTATTTTGTAAAAAGTGATTGCATTTTTATTATGAAACGTCAAAGTTGCATTTTCATTGTCCAGCCGCCATTTTGAAAACAAAACTTAACTTGTGATATATCGTTGATTTGAGCTGAATACGATAATTAATAAAAATGTACAGGGTTCTATTTAAAATAAAAAAGTAGGGGTCACTTCCGGTAAAACAGTAAGCAATTTTTAGTTACTTTTTTATAGAAAACTTACCTCTTTTTGGGTTATAGAATTGTCTTAAGTTTAATTTTTTTGATATTTTTAAAACTAAACTGTTACATGTCTCTTGTGTTACCCGATGTTGGTAACTTTGGCTGTAAAATCAACACCTGTATTTTAAAATAATAAAGATAGAGAGAAAATTAAAAGTCCATTTGGAAAAAATACTCGGTATTCCTTAAAACTTAAGTAAAAACTTGTAGCATAAAAATTCTTTTTTATGCTTCAATTTTTCTGAAAATATGTTCAACAAATAATTAAAATTAAAATCTCGTTTCAAACAGTCCAAAAAACTATTTATTGCTCTAAATGATTTTTTAAGCAATCATTATATTTAGTCATTAAACTAAGTAAATCTTGAAAATTTCCTCTATTTGAAGAAACCCTTACGTTTTGTCTTGGGAAAAAATGAGCCATGGCACTTAAAGTAGCGAAAAAATCCTCTTTAATGTGATTGATGCTGTCCGAGCAAAACAAACAACATCGATAAGTCTTCTTAATATTTGCCTATTTTTATCGACTAGTTTATTGTGTTGGCGGTGACTAATTCGTATTGTTTTTTTCCGGATAAAAATGTCTAATATGGTTTTTCATTTTTGTGATTAAATTTTTCATAGGCGGTTTTGCCCTTCCTTTGGAAATTATTTGAAGCTTATCAGCGAAGTTTGATGTTGATAATCCCTTTATTATTAAGACACACACCACACATTCACACACACTCTTCTTACTACTCCAACATTGTCAACGTTATTACTGACAGCCGAAGTTGACGGTATTTGTATATCCACGTCCGTATTATTGTCTTCCATATCGCACCATGCACGACGCGACGTACGTATCACACAACACACGGATAGCCGTTCAAACAAAGAACCTGCTCCAACGATAGCTTCCGGACCCACTTCAGTTCAATAACCTCTTGGCTGCAGAGAAGCTAGCAGCCCGCATAGGTTCTATTCGATTTCTATTGTGGCTCGGTCGGAGTCAAGGCCGCATTTATTATGGGCTTGATAATTAAGATAATATTTTAGCATGTTTAATATTAACTAAATTAATGGTTTCCTATTTCAAAAATTACATTTCAGAAGATGTTTTGTAATTTTTTTTTTGGGGAAGCACCGCTTTCCTTGCTTCTATGAACTGCACGCCCTTGTTATATACAATGAGGACATAAAGTTCGTCGCCCCCCGTCTAACTTTTGAACCGCTAGGTATATTGCAATGAAATTTGGAACTGTAATATATAAGAAACTTCTCCATTTTTTGAAAAAAAAAATCTGGGAGGCCCAAAATTAGCGAAAACGTGAAATTTTAAGTCCTAGCTGAAATGGTCCTAAATCCTAGACAATGTTCTAAGCAAGTAGCTCAGACATGTAATATTTCGCGTTAGTTCGTTAAGAACATTTTAAAATCCTACAAATTTCATCCTTATAAAATGAGAATTGTCACGATTTAACTGAAGATCACCCTGACAGGCGACTAAAGTTTTGCGAGATTATATTTGTTTTAGTGATGAGAGCACCTTTTTTCTGAATTGAAAAATCAACACTCAAAATTGTAGATTTTGGAGTGATGAAAACCCCCATGTGTTTCGTGAAGGACATAACCAGTTTCCTGGTTATTCTGGGTGACCGTATCATAGGTCCCATATTTGAGGGAAAGGAAAAAGGAAATTTAAACTGCCCTACATATCTCAGAATTCTGCAGAATACCATCACTCCACTTATTGATGATGTTGTTGCTCAAAACCCGCGTCAGTTCCACTCTGGCATTACGTTTCAACAGGACTGTGCCCCGCCACATAATTTTAGAGACACTACTTTTATTAAGTTACATAAAAATGATTTACCAATAGGAGTTGTAGTATCCCTCATAACAGCTCCTAATCCACTAAATTATCTACCAAACTAATTAAGCATATAGAAACATTTTGCTACTCAATATCCCATCAAATGTAAAATGTATTTCTTTTGATGTTCAAAACCTTTTTCCTAGCATTCTACCAAACGAAGTAATAGAATTAGTAGAAAATTTGTTAGTAAAAAATAAAGTAAATTCTATACTAAAAAAGGATATTCTAGATGCTCTTTTGTTTGGATCAAAATTATTTTGAATTTAATAGTGAATTTTATATGTCAAATGAAGGGTTTATTATAATGGGAAATCCTTTACGGCCGTTAGACACAGATATTGTTATTCGTAATAGTTCATGTCATTTTTATTCATAAAAAAATGCTGCTTTAAAGTCCTTTATTCACGGAGTTACATTTATCACATGAAAATTATAAAAATAATAATAATAAATAGCCTTTAGTTAATAATAAAGAGTTAAATTCAATTAAACAGATAGCAATTAACGACGGATACAAAGCAGATATTGTAGATATAATAATCGCCAAAAAAAGTCAACTGCAGTACTTTTAAATCTATAACCCATGTCGGTAAATTGAGTACTAAAATGTCTAAACACCTTTCTAGCAATGGGTTAAAAATCAGTTTTAAGACCAACAGTGCAGGGTGATCAGTTAAGGGTAGCGAGCGGCCATATCTCATAAGATATTGGTCGTATAGATTTGAGAAAAAAAAATCATAATAAAATTCGCCAAGAGAAACTGCTGAAAAGTATTTTAAACATGAAAATGATATCATCGATATATTTTCATTAGGCAAAATTCTACAAAAACCCCATATTTCTACTTGGTGTTGGTTGTTACGCCCTCTAGCAGACGTTTGACAAACTCGAAAATAATTTTCAGCAATTTCTCTTGGCGACTTTTATTACGATTTTTTTTCTCAAATCTATACGACCAATATCTTATGAGATATGGCCGCTCGCTACCCTTAACTGATCACCCTGTACATTAAGGAAAATACTAAAAAATAATAAGCTTACTCAAAATCCGATATATAACTGATCACCCTGTACATTAAGGAAAATACTAAAAAATAATAAGCTTACTCAAAACAAAAATAAATCACGATTGCTGGTGCTGAAGTGAGGTTCGTGCCCCAAAATTGGGTGTGGGTCAAACCGGCAGATGTTTTGAAAAAAGAATAAAATAATATAAAACTCTTAAAATTTAAATAATTCACTATGTCGATTTTGCTCCTCTTGATTCTGGGTGGTTTTGTTGTAGTACTAGTTGTACTCGTCTCTCAACTAGTTGACTGTACTGATGAAAAATCAATAAAAGCTCCTATGTTTTAAACTCTTTGAAGAATTACGTAACTCTTGAAACCCTTCTGTTCTATAGTGTTTACTATGCTATTGTTTATTCTTGAAGACTGAAATCAGTCTTCAATAGGACGCTTCGAAAATGCCAAATGCGATTTTGGCGAAACGTCAGCAAAATTGTTATAAATATATATATATATATATATATATATATATATATATATATATATATATATATATATATATATATGATGTGTTTTCATTCCGGGTGTACATCCGTTCATCACTCTCGTTCCGAAAAGAACAATTTTGCTGACGTATATATATATATATATATATATATATATATATATATATATATATATATATATATAGATTTTTTTTTTGGGTATATAAGGCTTCCTTTCCTTTCTACAATTAATTTAAAAAACATTTAGTGGTCTAATTATAAAAAGACATTTACAATTTTTCTAAAACGAATTTAAAATTTTATACTATTTACAAATAAATTACAAAATTAATAAAATAAGGTTACATACCTCGAAAAATGCGTGTTGATTATTTATTTATATTTGAATGATAGGCAGCAAGTTAGTGGTTTGCCAGGCAACTCATAGCACAGTTTTAGGTAAAAAGGTGTTCCTATCGTAGTACGTTTTCTTTGAGGAATTTAAAGATCATTTTTTGCTATTTTTTAATTTAAACCTTAGAGAAGAATCAGACATTCACAATGATATACTACATTTTAAAAATAAAGGCTTAGACGAAGTTAAAACTATACTAAAATATCAAATTGTGGTATATTTGACTTAAACTTTTTATGTCTTGTTTGTCATTTACTGCATTTTTTTCTTTTTTTTTGTGAATCATTTCTTTGATAATTAACGATTTTGGTTTCAGAAAAATTAAATTCGTGTTCTGTGCTTTTTTCATGTTTATGTAATGCAGTGGATGCATTATTTGTATACTTATGCCCTTTTATTCTATTTTCTAAAAGTTGAGTTGTCATACCAATATATTTCATAGGGCAGTTTAAACAAGGAATTTCATATACGAGATTGGATTTTTTATTTTTAGGAATTTTAGTTTTTAATTTTGTAAATAGGGAGCCTATCAGGTTCTGGGCTTTATGACACAGTTATGTTATATTTTCCTAAGATATGTTTTAATTTTTCAGATAATTGAGATGTGTACGGCATTGCAATATATTTTTGTTGTGTATTATCTTGTCTTACGTTTTCTTTATGATTGTTATAATATATGTACGTCCTTTGTTTGATATATCAGTTTTTCTGGGAAATGATTTGTATTCAAGGTCTCTTTAACTTTATTAAGGGCTTCAGGACGGTATTCTGGGGACGTTAAAGATATGGCACGGTCAACTAAACCAATCACAACACTTCTTTTTGTTTGTATGGATGGTGGGAATTGAAATTAAGATATCGTCCAGACCAAGTTTCTTTTGTAAACCATTTAGTTTTTAAATTATTCTCTTTTTGTCTTATAGTAAGGTCGAGAAAATTTATTTTGTTTTCTGTTTCAACTTCAAGAGTTTAGCTGATGCTGAACAATCATCCACATATCTCTTAAAAAAAGTAATATTAAAATTCAATTTTTCGAGAACTTCCTCTTCTAGGTATTCCATAACTATTTATCCATCCATCAAGTTGTTGATAAAATTGGTTTTTGTATTGAAAATAATTATTTGACATTATAAGATGTAAGGCTTCTAGGAATTTAGGCTGAGTAAATGACAAACAAGACATAAAAAAATTAAGTCAAATATACCAAAATTTGATATTTTAGTATAGTTTTAACTTCGTCTAAGCCGTTGTTTTTAAAATGTAGTATATCATTGTGAATGTCTGTTTCTTCTCTAAGTTTTAAATTAAAAAATAGCAAAAAATTATCTTTAAATTCCTCAAAAAAAAAACGTACTACGATAGGAACACCTTTTTACCTAAAACTGTGCTATGAGTTGCCTGGCAAACCACTAACTTGCTACCTATCATTCAAATATAAATAAATAATCAACATGCATTTTTCGAGGTATGTAACCTTATTTTATTAATTTTGTAATAATTATTTGTAAATAGTATAAAATTTTAAATTCGTTTTAGAAAAATTGTAAATGTTTTTTTATAATTAGACCACTAAATGTTTTTTAAATCAATTGTAGATAGGAAAGGAAAGCGTTATATACCCCAAAAAAAAAATAAAGGAATGAGCAATTTTTGAGAAAGCCTACTATGATAGGCGAAACGCCAAATTAATCCCATTGTTTGATTTTACAAATAAACCTATACCCAAGAAAGGAGTCTAGTTAATATATATACATATATATATAGATATATATTCTAATTTTGTTTTTTCTGTGGTATAAAAGATAAAATTAAACAAATTTATTTCTTAATTTTGACGTTGCTCTTTTTTTTATTTCAGGAATTTTCGGTTTTTTTTTTATTATATCCTCCAAAGCTAATTTTTTTACACAAACAACATTTATCACGAGCAGACTTAAAAACAAAAAATAGTACGTCAACATTCATAAAAGTACACACTCGTGTCGAACGAAACTCAAATCTCAAAGTTAAGTGTAAAATTTTATGAATGTTGACGTACTATTTTTTATTTTTAAGTGTGCTCGTTATAAATGTTGATGTTGATGAAGACCAACCCCCCTGAATGGTCGAAAGTTTAATAAATAAAAAAAGAGCAACATCAACATTAAGGGGGAACTGCACGCAGTATTATGGATCATTTGTAAGCCTTCCGCCGCACAGTAGTTCGCTCTCTTGTAAAGTTTTGGCCAAAACTCAGTATATCGAAAACCTTTATTTTAGTGAATATGTTTAAAATATGTTAAAATATATATTTTAAAATCATAACGGTGTTATTTAAAGAATGTCCTACGTAAGATCATACACTTTAGAGCACCTAATTATAAGCGTTTTACATACAAAAATCGACCAAAACTTTCAACAATTTAATATAAAAAACGAATTAAAGTATCCGTTTAAGCGTTTTTAAAATAATTTTAAATGGTCAAATTTATGCTGAGGCTATACTTCACATATTCTCTTCTTAAATAATATCGGTTTTTATCAATAATTTAAAAATAAATAACACTAATCATTTTTGCGATTTGCATTTTTGCAGTAATTTTTATCTATACAGCCAAATCAGAGTCATCCAAGTTATTATTTTTAGCTAAAAGTAAGCCTCACAATGTCCTTTTAAGGAATATTGCCAAATTAGCTGCTACTATCTGCTATTCAGTTAGTAATATTGATATAGGTTGGCTTTGGAAACATGGTTTGTTTACTTTTCACGCGTCGCGTCATTCTTAGTTGTTATGGTGTCAGTTCAGTTATAACTGAAGAGTTAACATTAAAAATGCAAGTAAAAAGAAAAATATCGTGCGATATTTTAATAGAAAACAAGGGAAATGAAACTTTTGTTTTTAATTACCTACAAGAAAAATATCATTTTTCTGGTAATAGTGAAAAGTTAGCGTTTGACGGTTTAAGGCGCCATTTTTTGCCGCAATTTCGTGAAAAATGGAAATTGGCAAGTCGCAATAGAACTGTTTTTTATAAAAAATGTGCTTCGTGGTTGGAAGGTTCATTGACGCTGTTCAAAGGAAAAGGAGGGAGGCCAATTAAGACTCTAGAAAACTGTTCCGGTCGCTCAAAACGAAGAAAAGTGTCCTCTTTAAGTAAACATACCAACTTATCTGCCGCTGAATTACAGCATCTTTTAGTATTAGTGTTAAATTCATCAAATAAAAAACACGAAGCTCAATTAATTAGTGACATTTTGGAAAACGGTGCAAACAATTATAAAAAAATCACATGTGATGACATTCCGGATTTGTTTACAAAAGAAGAAGCCTTAGCGTTAATAACCGATACAAAACTTTCTAAATATCAATATGAACATTTGCGAAATCAGTGTAAGCTTAAGAACTATCATATTTTTCCTCGATATGCTTGTATTTTAGAAGCGAAAAAGCAATGCTATCCTACCAAAGAAAAAACTGTTATATCTGAGAGTGGCGTAGATGTGGAACTACAGTCTTTGTTAGACCATACTGTTAGACGACTGCTATTAGTTCCAGATATAAAAAGTAATATACTGGCAACACCACCAGAGACATCAAGGTTAGTACTAAAATCAAAATGGGGATGCGATGGTTCATCTGGTCAAAGTATCTACAAACAAAATTTTTCGAATCCCAATTTAACTGACGAGTCTGTTTTTATGTCATCCCTCGTTCCAATCCAACTAAATGACGTTTTAGATTCCACAACTTTTTTTTGGAAAAATGAGCGACCATCATCCACAAATTACTGTCGACCAGTTTCGTTTCATTTTGCTAAAGAAACAAAATCGTATGTTACTGATTTTGTTAATTCCATACTAAAATTGAATTTCCTGGTAAAACGGTATACGTTAAGCATGATTTGTTTTTAACAATGATTGATGGAAAGGTGTGTCAGATTCTAACCGGCACATCATCTTCAGCGTGCTGTAATATATGCGGGGCAAAACCTTCCGAGATGAACAGTATACAAATTATTCAACAGCGACAAGTAAATCAAGATGCATATAAATACGGATTGTCACCTCTTCATGCTTTAATACGGTTTATGGAATGTGTACTTCATGTTTCTTACCGTTTGGAATTTATGAAATGGACGGCCAAATCATCGAATGAAAAAAACTTCTAAAATCCAGAAAATCAAAAATTCAATGTCAGCTCAAAGAAAAACTTGGAATAATTGTTGATGTGCCAAAACAAGGTAGTGGCACATCAAATGATGGCAATACAGCAAGATGATTTTTTAAAAATTTTGAACAGGTGTCAGAAATAACTGGATTTAACAAAGAAATACTTAGACGTTTTGCAGTTATTTTACAAGTTATTAATAGCCGATGCGATATTAATGAGACAAAATTTGAAAACTATTGCTATGAAACGGCCAACATTTTCATTCAGCATTATTATTGGTATTATATGCCATCATCATTGCATAAAGTTTTAATTCACGGGGGTCAAATTATAAAGTCCATCAGTCTTTCAATAGGCCAGTTAAGTGAGGAAGCAGCAGAATCTAGAAATAAGGATTTTAAAAGATTTAGGCAGTCTCATTCTCGAAAGTGTTCTCGCGTTTCAACAAATGAAGATGTAATACATGCGTTACTTATTTCTTCTGACCCATTAATTACAAACTTGAGGTATAAATGGCAGATCAAAAATAATGAAACAGAACTGTACAGCGATTCTATAGACCTTTTAAATTAATATCCATGTTATTCTACACTTCAACTTTCTTTTTACTTGATAGCTTAGGAACTATACAGGGTGTTTTCAAAGTTAAGTCATTTATTTTAACAGCATTCAGAGCTTGCCAAAAGAAATTGATTTGCCAAAAATCACCTACATAAAAGTTCCATAGTAAAGTACAGTGTGCCCAAATTTGATTGCCAAGTGGGAATCTTTTTTATTTTTAATTTTTCAGCAACAACTTATTCTTGATAAAAGTTGGTGCTTGAAAAAGGAAAGCTTTTGACAATATTGAACCTATGCCAATGCAATTGACAATTTTTATTTGTATGGCTAAATAGGCCTCTAATCACTATCTACAAATAAAATTACCAAATTTCAAAAAAGTTGGTTCAAAAATTCTAACATAAAAAAAAACTAATTTTGAACACCCTGTATTTTGAAAACTGAGCGACCGACGAAAAAATGTTATTCTTTATTATTGTCTTAAAACTAAGTAAGCATTCATCCCTTTTATTTTGTAAAAAATGTTAGGAAATACCCTATTTTAGGTCGCATATTATTAGCTTATTGTTAGATTCTTTTTGGGTGCTCCTGTATATTGCCAATTGTAATAAAAACTTGTATATTATCAAAATATAATTAGACATGCTTAAAAAATAGAAACTGATACATTATTTTTGACAGATATAATAAAATATAGGTTTTGGCCACATGTGTCCATAAGGGCGAACCAGTGTGCGCCGCTGCAATATTATGTTAAAACTATAAAAGATATGTATTAGCTTCAATGTGATTTTAATAGGGAAATATGTATAGTTGGGCGCTAAATGCGAATGTTTATAAAAAATCAAATCTAGCATTATAAAATAGAAGTAGATTTGTCCATTTTCGACCATTTTTTGACCACTTTTTGACGCAAATGCCGTTGCATATATTTTTTTTCCACAAAATGGCTCTTTACCGCCTTGCATTGATCCTTTGTCTACGCAACCGCAAAATTTGAAATGGTAAATCGTACTCATGTCTTTGTATTTCTGCAGCGCGTGAACCCTTTTGAACCCATTTTTGAACGAAATGTAATTTAAATTGCCTATACATAACACATTTTTTTGAGGTCGAACGTGCAGGAGGTTTTCTCTAATACGTAGGTACCTTTTCATCTTATTTTGAACTTGACTAGACCTTGTCGCTGGTTTTTCACTTTTTGCGTGCAGTTCTCCCTTAAGAAAAATCAAATAAATTTGTTTAATTTCACCTTTTGAATCACAAAAACCCAAGAAAAAACAAAATTACTTATATATTTTATATTGAACGGTTTTAAGCTATAAGGAGACGGTTTTGCGAACTGTTGCTGCTACTTCCTCTGTATAAGCAATCATAATGACCTTAACCCAAATAGATATTAGTCGATAAAGGCATTGGAAATAAAACGAAATAAAATCTGTTATAAAAGAAAAGATGGGGGTAAAACGGCAGAATAAATTTATTAGAAAATGTTGAAATGAAATGATGCAATTACGCACATTTTACGGGGAACAAACGCGATTGGTATTCAGCCCGTGTCTCTGCTTATTAGTGGTCTGCTATACCAGAGTGCGACGCTTCGAGCTGTCTGAACCATGGACGTAACTATATTTTTTCCCTAAAGAATAAAAGTTAAAAATAAACTTTCAATTACTTTTGCTTATTTCTTATTTGAATTATACGAACGACTGCTAATATTTCCGGTAATTTATCCTTCAGTAGTTTTAAATTTAGCATCTTATGGTTGTTTTATTGATTCAATTGCGGCCAAATAATAAAACTCGCGGGTTATTACGTAATGTTTTTACTACGCGTGACTTAAGGGGCATGTATCAAATTGTTTGGTAAATTAAACAGTGACAAAATACATAAATTTAATGTCAGAATAAATTTCATGCTTTAGGAAAACCAAACTACTGGTCAAATAAATTTTCAGGAACCAATTAATTTTCCTGAAAGAGAGATTCAGATTTTCATCGGTTCATGAGTTTATGAGTATTTTGTTTATAGATAAATATAACAACATATGGCAGTTTTATAACTATACAGGGAAGTTAAAAAAATAAATGACACTTTGTTTCCTACTTGAAAGAAGCATGCCAAATGGTCTAAAGCGGTGTGGTGATGTTTTTAGTAGATTTATTAATAGTTCCAACATAGTTATGTTTTTTGGTCTCGGAAAATACAAAAACGCTTTATAGGGATTTCAATGAACTTTTCTAAAAGTTTGCTAAGCTCCGCCTATTATGACGTAAGTTTTAGGTAGTCTGATGGTAGTAGTGATGTATTTGTGCAACAGATTCCTACAAGTACTGTTAAAAATACAGAGTGTTAGGTGTTTGACCACAAATATTTTAACACGTGATAGTATGGACCATTTTGACTAAAAAATGCTTAAATAACATAGGGTCAACTCCTTACCATTTTTTAGAAAAACGGCCTTAAAGTTGTATTTTGTTTTATTAAATTTTAAGCACATCGTTAACACATTGATTAATTTTATTATGTAAAACAATTAATTATGTGATTTTCTACAAAACGCCTACAAATTTTTTCTTAGTAAAATATCTGAACGACCTAACTTTACAAAATAAAAAGCGAATAAATTGCTTTATTTTACCATAGAATGCTATTTGAAAACGACAACACTGCACACCGTAGAGAAACGAGCAACGAACATAACAATTTGCAAGCTTATCAGTTGCAGTTGTTTTTTGGTTCTTTCACCTTCATTTTTTTCATATGAGGCAATTCCATACGGTTTTAATACGTAATCGGGATTTAAAATGATACGAATATTGAATATGCAGACATGTAACTTATTTATGGAGAGTGTAGACAGAAAGCTCATTTGGCGTCCGAAACATAATAAATTATTATTTAACAGATTCATTGATATAAACTAAAATACCGCCGTAACAATGGCTTTTTTATTTATTAACGTACAGGTAATAAGCTTATAGAAAAAAAATTGTTGAAAGTAGTTTTAATAAAACTTATTCTTAAAATGATAAATTACGTCAGTTAAGGGGTGAGAGGGGATCAACAAAGTGTGACATCGAGTGACAAGTGGGGTTATAAGCTTCATGACGTGTATAAATATATTAAAACTCTAAACTTTAACTCTACTCTAACGGAAAACTTAAAAACAGTGCCCACTCTTATCATGATTATTATAAGGTTTAAATTGTTTGAAACACATTCACTTTTCAAGGGGGGGTTCAAATATTCACATTACTTTCTGTGTAATGCTAGTTAGTGTAGCCTCGGGAGCGTTTTTCTTTACTGAAATGATTAAAAACTTTGCTGCGGAACACTATGGCACAAAAACGAAAATTAGGCGTTAATGAACTAAAAGCTAAACATAATATTTGGTGCATAAAGTTAAATAAACTGCTAACCTTAGGCAAGTACATTTTTACGTAAAATTCAAAGTTGTATATTTCTAAAACGAAAAAAGATATTAAGATGCGGTTTTTAGCCGTCTCTTGTAAAACGTATGCTTATTACCGATTATAAGCGTATAGCTTACCGAAGCTAAAAATGTATTTATACAGGGTGGTAAACAAGACTACGGAAATTCCTAAATTTAAACTGTTCCGACAATTAACAAAACCATTTTTATTTTCTAATTGGTAGATCAGCTTAATCTATACATATATAAAATCGTTTGTCCTAACTGACTGATCTATCAATGCATATCCCAAACTATTCAGTCTAGAAAGCTGAAATTTGGAAAATAGGTTTATTTTATAAAGGGGGTGAAATCAGACCCTAAGTATTACAATATTTTTTATTGAGTAGGTTAGTTTTTCGGAAAAGCGCTAAAACACGTATATTTTATTTTATTTTTTTAGATATTTTATAATTTTTTTTAATAATTTGTACAGGGAGTTTAAAAAAAAGGCTCCTACTCAAACCGCTTGCCGTAAAAAGCTGAATTTTGGCATACAGGTTGATTCTAGAGCGCAGAAGTTCTATAAGACGGGATTTTTCAAAACCTTAAATTCTTAGGAATTCCAATGAACCATTCCTTAAATATTACAATAATTTTTATTTAAACAATGGTTCAGTTTTTGGGAAAATGCTTGAATACATGCATTTTATTTTATTTTTTTACATATTTTAGGAATCCATAATAATTATATTAATTTATACAGGGCATTTCAAAAATCGGATCATTGATTGTTTAAGATGCTGTTCAAACCGCTTACGCAAAGAGTTAAATTTTGGTCCTTACATAGACTGATTGTAGGATGTAAAGATTCTATAAAAAGGAATTTTTTAATGTAATAAAACACTGCTGTACTGTATGGGTGTTTGTTTTAATATTGTCGGTTTATAATTATTTACAGCAAGAGTATTCTTTTTGATTATCGCCCGTAGGCCGAGTGCCATTACTAGCCAATACTTTAGGAAATCAGATTTTTTAGCCCGCGTGCCATTACTACATATGCTGCTAGCATAAGTGCCGTTACTAGCCACGACTTCGGAAAGTCCGATTTTCTAGCACACGTGCTGTTACTGTATATGCGTGCGGGAACTTTTAAAAACATCGTTAGATCAGGTGACGGAAGAAGACTGGCGCAATGCTGTAACCATGAGACAAAAGAAGATGTGGGACCTTGACAACCTTATGGAAGAGAATGCAGGATCATTGGTGATATCTAGGACCTATGTCTGATTCAGATGAAAGTGAGAGCGTTTTTGATTGAAATTAAAACGTAAATACATATAATTTTCTATTCTCTGTGGTAATGTATTTATTTTCTTCTAAATCAAAATGGGCATTCGAAAAATACAAATATGTCAATAATTTGTTAACTGTATGTGGCATTTAAAAAACATTTTTAAGCTAAAATTATAAAAAAAAACTTTTTCAGGAGAAAGTGTAGAGAAATGATGCAAGATGCAAGATGATGAGATATAGTTTTTGCCATTAGGGCTTTGACGAAGTGACGTAGCAGGTCATGCTCTAGGTAATCAATAGATCTTAACCCCCTCTATCGATCTTTCAAAAAATATTTGCGAAAAGATGTAAGATGGCGCCGTAGGAAGGGGAAAACCAACATTCGCAGACATCAATGTTCAATTAGGAAACAAACCTAATAGTTTTTAGACATTGGGACATATTACTAAGCGCGCCGCCGCCAAGTGGCTTAACCTGACCTTCCGATGTGGCGCTGATTCATGTACAGGGTGGTCCAATAATAGAAGACGTCGGCTGTAGCTCGAGAACCGTTAAAGACAGTACTAGCTGTAAATTATTTTCAAGTTCGAAAGTTGGCCGCTAGGGGGCGTAACAGCAACACAAAAGTGTAAATGCCAATTTTCTCTTAAATGGATGTAATTGAGCTGTGTTGAAAATATAAGCATTGTATTCTTCAATCCAGTTCGCACTTTTCTGCTTGGGACCATATTTGTCTATTTTCAAAAATAAAGTGGTGGGGGAAAACATTTTTACTTTCAAATGTAGATATCTCTGTTTTGGATGAACCGATTTTATTCAACTTGATGTCGAAAAAAAACTGCCTTTTTTGCTCTGCTTGCGGAGCCATAAACTGTACCGTAATGACTTTTTTAGTGGTCACTAGATGGCGTTGTTTCGGAATTCCCAAAATAATGCTGATTTTCTCAAAAAAACCAAATGGTACTCTATAACTTTTATATCACAATTTATTTGGTAGTTATGAAGGGCATTGAATAGTGAAATAAAAAATCTAGGGCCGCATTTAAATTAAGAAAGTTGATGATGGTCTCTCGAATTCGAAACGCCGGATTGGAAAATGAACCTTGCCCTTTTGTAGAGGAGAAAAAGTGACAATGGCAAAGTGGAAGTTATTTTCATCTCTCATTTCGATTAATCCTAAAATTTTAGGAAAAACAGAATATTAAAAAAAAACAAGGATCCAATAGAAACTTTAGTAATCTTGCATAACTGTAAAGAACAAAGGAACAAAACGAAAAATACTAAATAGTTAAAATAGTTAAAGCCTCGTCCTAGGCAGGGCAGGACTCGGTTTGGGCAAAAAGCTTAAACCGAGTTCTAACTTGGTTCAGTCAAACAACAAAAGGAAAACGACGAAATGAACTAACAGCTAGCAATAAACTAACAACAAGTATATTTCAAATTAATGAAAACTGCTTCCACAAATGCTCAAAATGCCGGCCGTCATTGTCAATACAAAATTGCAATCTTTCCTGTGGCGATTGGACTGCAGCCTCCACTTCTGCTATAGCGATACTTTGAATGACATTCCTTCTAGTTCGTCAAGTTGCATATACTATATCTTTTTACCTTGCCATGTGTTTTAGAAAAAAAGTTATGATATAATAAGAATTACCAATATTTAATTTAAAAAAAATTAACTTGATTATGATTGCAGTACTTAAAAATTGGCTAAATACTTGATGTACTGTAAGTTCTAAAGTATTTTAGATATATTTTAAGTATTTAATAAATACTGAATACCTAAAAGTACTTAAGTATTTAGATATATTTTAAGTACTTAGGAAATGTATTTAAATCGAAACAGAGCATGTACTTAATACTTATACTTAAATTTTCATTAAGTACTGAATATTTTAAGTACTTTTGCAAAATACCGGTACTTAATACTTTAAGTAGATTTTTAAAACCACGTACTTGATACTGGGTACTTTAGATACTTTGGCTGACTACTTATAACAGCTCTGATGCAAGCTTACTTCTAAGCAATTCTGTAAATAGAGGCAATAATCTTTAAATTATTCAAGAATTGTAAATTCTGACTTTTCTCAAAGGATAATAATTTTTTTAGTTTTTTACCACACATAAAATACTTCTCCTGCAAAGGAAGAAAAACAAATGACTAGAAGGCTTTAAAGAATAATAGAATATACATTAAAAGAGGATGAACAATAGACGACAGAGAGTTGCAGATATGACAGAACAAGAAAAATAATTGATCATTACAACAGATATCTAAAAACCAAGTTCTAACTTTAGGCAAATATACACATTATTAAAAATCATTCTTATGCAGTTCCCTCAAACTATTTTTTTGTAAGAAAAAATATCCTTGCCTGAAAATAAAATATATTGCCGAGCAAAATAGTATTACACGCCACTGCGGAAAATTGTCCAGACACGTAGAAACTAATTGCTGAGTGCAGAACGTGCGTACAACTCTTTCCTGCACTGTTGGTTAGTTGGAGTGTTATTGCCGATTTTAATGTCAACAAATATCCTCTAAATGGGGCTAATTTAAAACTCACTTTTGGTTTTTACTTTTTTTAAGGAAATATAAGCAATTTTACTGGTGTACATATATTTCATACGCATTTATTTATACGGAGAATATGCTTCGCTCCATTAAATTAAAATTTGTATTATAAAATTTCTCTCTTTGGTCTTACGGACTTATTTTTAAGATTAATAATAATACAATATATGACGATTTAATTCTCCAATCTCCTTGTTTATTACATTTAAGAAATACCAAACGAAGTACACTTAAGCTAGGTTTACATGTTCATATATATCCAATAAATAGAGTTGGTTTTTTGGTGTATCAACAGAAAATTAAGATTTACCGTAGAAAGTACTACACGATAAAGGAAGATGATTATGCTTTACATAATTACATGATTTTTTCAACTCAGTTTCCATGCACAACATAGTACAACAACTGTCCTCTTAAAAGTCACTGATGACATCATCAGAGATACTGATGATGCAAAAGAAACTTGTCTGCCCTTACTAGACTTCAATAAGGCTTTTGATACATTAGATCATGTTATCTTATGTAGCAAACTTCACTATTAGGCTTTGGATATAACTGCTGTTAATTATCTTAAAAACTTTCTTCTAAATAGGCGACAAAGAGTAATGTTGGGTAGTTCTGTCTCTGATACTTTAAGTTTAAGATATGGTGTGCCTCAAGGCAGCATATTAGGCCCTTTGCTATTTTCGTTATATACTTCGGATTTTGCTACTTTCTTAAAATACCTAAAATCACACCAGTATGCTGACGATTTTCAGTTATATTATAGCTTCTTTTTCGTTAATGTAAGGAGAGCCGAAAACCATATTGCACATGATCCTGATATTATTAATATAATATCAGCATCACATAAACTCTTATTAAATCAGTCTAAAACACAGCTATTATTATATGGCAAGTCTAAATCTGTTCTCTCACAACGCCTTCATATTGAGATAAATAATGTAAAAGTAAATGTATGTGAGAAGATGTATTCAGAGAAGCTATTCTAAACTAAGAACATTTTATGTTTTTAAAAATTTTCTTTCATCACAAATTAAACTTAAGTTACGTGATTCTATTATCCTGTCTCTGTTATCCTACTGTGGTGTGTTGTACTGGCCTGCTTTGTTGCTTGTGGATCGAGAGAGTCTACAGAGGCTACAGAATCGCTGTTTAAGATTCTGTTATGTTCTTAGAAAGTTTGATCATGTTACTCAAGCTTACCAAGAATCTGGCTGGCTAAGGCTTGAACAAAGATTTAATTTGCAGTTGTGTTCACTAGTTTATAAAATAAATAAAACTCAACAACCTAAATATCTCTTTGAAAAACTTGTTAAGAATTCTGATATTCACTCAGAGAGTCAACAGTAAGTATACTACATTTGAGCAAGTTATCTATTACTATTTCAATATGGCCTTTCCAATGTGCTCAAGTAGACTAAAACCAAAAAATTGGGTAAGTAAAGAAATAAAAAATTATGCAAGTTATATAAAAGATTTATATGTCAATTACAAATTTACAAATTCTCAGGAGGATTTAACGTTCTATAAATCAGAAAGGAAATGTTATAGAAAGTTTTTGTCTGATTACAATAAGTGTGTCAATGATAGTAAAATAATAAACTCAAAAAACAAAAACAAAACAATATGGAACATTCTTAATGTGGAAACTAACAAAGAATCTAATCTGCAGGACATAACTATCAAGTCACAAAATGATAATTTGATTGAGGATCCCGTAGAATTAGCTAATGCTTTTCTTAAGCAGTTTACCCCATCAGTGCCGACTCATGGAGTTCTCGAGTATATGCCAAATCGTACTTTTCCTACCATGTTTGTTCATCCTGTGGATGAGAATGAGGTTTATAAAATCATCTGTAATCTTCCCAATAAATATTCGTCAGGGCTGGATGAGATACCTGTAAATGTATTAAGGTCTGTGGGTGAATTTGTTTGTGTGCCACTGAGTCATATCATTAATGAAAGCTTTTTAATAGGTACCTTTCCGAGTGGTCTGAAGAAAGCAAAAATTGTTCTCATATACGAGAAAGGTGATAGACAGGACTGTGCAAACTATAGGCCTATATCTCTGCTATGTGCAGTGTCAAAGGTCTTTGAGAAAGCAATATATACCCGAATAATAAACTTCTTAAATAGACACAATATATTAAATAAACAGCAATTTGGATTTAGACAATCGTGCTTCACAGAGCAGGCAATTTTTAATACCTTGAAGTTTATCTATGAAAATTTAGATAGAAAGCAGCAGGTGGCTGGTCTTTATTTTGACTTGTCAAAGGCCTTTGACCCTCTCAATCATGCTCGATTGATTCGCAAATCTCACAGTTATGGACTGAGGGGCATGTGTGGAAGCTTGTTGGAGTCATTTTTGGAAAATAGAGCTAATGTGGTGGGTTTTGTTATGGGTGGAAAACAGTATTTTTCTGAACAGACGTCTAGCACACAGGGAGTGCCGCAGGGTTCAATCCTCGGGCCACTTCTTTTTGTTGTATATGTAAATGATTTAGAGATCAGATCTCAGAAGGGCATAATGTGTAAGTATGCTGATGACACTTCGGTGATAATTGCTTGGCAGTCCAAATTCGAATTGTCTCTGGAATGCAGTCAAGTGGCAAGCGATATGTCACAGTGGTGACACGGCAACTTCCTACAGCTAAACGTGGATAAAACAGGCATAATAACTTTTTCGAAATCTGATCTTTTTCGAAAACATCGCTTCTGGTAAGGCTGAATCATAGATCGATTCTTACAGTTGACTTTGTTAAGTTTTTGGGAGTGGGTTTGGACTCTTGCTTGAACTGGGAAACCCACATAAGGGAGCTACAGAAAAGGCTGAACAGTGCATGTGCCGTCATAAGGAGACTGAGATATTGCATATCTCTGTACTGTCTGCGTGCATACTATTTTGGGTATATTCAATCTGTTATGAGCTATGGTATTGCTTTCTGGGGATCCTCAAGGGAAGCAACACAGATTTTTAAAACACAAAAAAGAATAATAAGATGTATTTTGGGACTTGGTTATAGGGATTCCTGTAGACAGCATTTTTCTAATCTGAACATCGTGACTGTTCCATCTTTGTATTTTGTGTCTTTGGTAATGCTGGTTAGACGTAACCCTAATGATTTCCAACATAACTTTGAAAATTATGGTGCTGATATGCGCATAACCACACGAAACAGAAATGAGTTGGCGATTCCTGCCCATGTCTCGACTCTTTATGAGAAAGGCTCTTATTACTTGGCTATAAAGGCCTATCGATCGCTACCCAATGATATTAAGTCCATACAAGATCTCCATTATTTTAAAAAATCAGTTATAACTTACGCCAAAGAAAAATGTTTCTATTCTTTCAATTTTAGCTAGGTCTGTTCTTAAAAGGTGTGTTTTTATTGTTTTATATATGTATATGTGGAATTTTAAATATTCTTGTATGAATTTTTGATTTATTGGTAAAAATTTTTAATTTTTAATTTTAAGTTATGTATAAATGTGCTGTTATAATTTTTATTAACACCTTAAATTATAATTACATGCAACTATGCCTAATATTTATTGTATTATGCTTATTTATCTATAGGATCTATATTATTGTAATGTATACTCTTGCCTGACGTTGCTTTGTCACCCATTTGTGATTTTGTTGGCAATAAAGAAGATCATTATTATTATATTATTATTATTATTATTATTATGATAGATCTCTATAATAAATCTCTATCTAAAATATGAAATTAATCTAATAAGAATTTTTTTTCAGGCTGATTGTTTAAATATTTTACTAGGCCGCCATTTTGTTTTGCTTTCTTGAATTTTTACCAAAATCTTATCCTATGTATAATTTGATATTTGTACGAAATTTTAGATAAATTGGACGATTGGTTTTTTAGTAATATTTTTTTTAACGTTTTATTAGGTCGCCATCTTGCTTCGGCATATAAGTAGTTTTTAAGCTGACGCGAACTGACAGGCAGATAGATCATAGAGACCGACGGAATTAATAAAACATTTCTTTGGCAGGTAGGGACGCTAAAACGTGATGGTATGTAAAATCTGAGAGGGTGATTTTTTTCACGATGAGAAACATTTTATTTGACCGCCATTATGTTCCGCCATCTGGAATTCGTGCCGCAATTTTACTAGGCCGCCATGTTGGATTTTTATCAAAAAATTACCAGGTCATTCCTATATGACCCTTAATCTTTACTTCCCTCGTAAAAGAGAAGTATTGTAATCCTGCGAGATTTTTCAGAATTTTACGTTTCAGGGTCCCTAGATGCTTACGTTTCAGGGTTCCTAGGTACTTACCTTACGTTTTAGGGTCCCTAGGTACCGAAAAACATGTTTTCTTAATTCCGTCGGTCTGTCTGTCGGTCGCGGCATTGCTAAAAAACTACTTACCCGATTGACTTCAAATTTTGGTCCAAAATTAAGGGTCATATGGGGATGACCTGGTAACATTTTTGTAAAAATCCAATATGGCGGCCTAGTGAAATGTCAAAAAAATTATTACTAAAAAACGGCTTATCCAATTTATCTGAAAATATTATGTAGGTAAAATTTTGCTGCGAATCCGAGATGGTGGAACAAAATGGCGGCTTAATAAAATATTTAAAAATTCAGCTTGTAAAAACTACTTAATGGATTGATTTCAAATTATGAGGAGCCATAACTACTTGTGGTATAATAGGTTCACTTCTATTAGTGTAATAGTATATTGGGGTACTAATTTAAGATGGCGGAACAAAATGGCGGTCAAATAAAATATTTGTAATGGTGACAAAAATCACCTAATATCTACCAGATTGACTTCAAATTTTAGTCAAAAATTAATGGTAATATTTTGGTAATAACCCAATATGCCGGAACAAGATGGCGATTTTTGCATAAAAATCAAGTGTTACATGAGAACTTATGGTATGAATTCAAAATGGCAACCAAATAAAATGTTTAAACAATCAACGAAAAAAATCTAAATTTTGCATATAAATTAAATATGATATAAGGATAAGCTAGTTCAACATTGGCCTATACTTGCCAAACAAACCACTGTACAGGGTCTCTAATTTTGGTTGTAAATGCAAGGTATCTCCGTTATTTGCAAATATTTGGGGTTGAGGTTTTCGCGACACCATGCCACTTTTTTGTCAAACTCAAGATGCCGTAATCAGATTTTCCATAGCCCGCCCCGTTTCGGAGAGAGACTCTTATAGAGTTTTTTTACGTAGAATCCAGTGGCGTAGACAGATTTTTACTCGGGGCCGTCGTTTTTGATACATGACCCAAAGTCACGTTTTTTTAAATGGGTCACCCTGTATATTTTTACGGAGTCCTATTCGTCTTATTATGAGCTTTTCAAAAATATATGGTTATCTATACTTATTTTAAAAAATAAGGCTGCAATTTAGGTTTGTAATAATATCTATCTATATTTTTCATAGTAAGCCAAGCTTTGTCACTGCTTTGTCATAAAGTAAATGAAGTTTTGATGTTAATTCCAATAGACGTTTTAAATTAGCCGCTCTGATTATTACTTTTTAACAAATGGCTGCAAATCAATTATTTGAAAACTTTGAGCAATATGATATGCTGACCTGTTTCATAGAGAGTCATGAAAATATAAACGCTGCTTCTGTGCTTTATTTTATTAGGTAATGTTTTATTTTCATAATTATTATTGTAATCTTTTTTTAAAACTTTAACTTTTATTATATAGATATCCGAAAAGGAGGCAGCCAAGTAAATTAATATTCTATAGGCTGAAATCGAATTTAATAAATTTTGGCTCTTTCAAAAAGCCCAGATCAAAGAAATATAACAGAGAGAATCGTGAGGCTGATGAAATTAACGTCTTAGCAAGTGTAAATGTAACGCTTGTAACGTCCTGTAGAAAAATAGAGAATGAAGTGGGTTTAATCAAGTCTCGGGTTCAAACGATTTTAAAGAAACATAAGTATAAACCTTATAAAGTCAGAGTTGTGCAAAATCTACATACTGGAGATGCAGAACGACGTATTGCTTTTTGCCAGTGGTATTTACAAAAAATTAATACTAACCAAAATTTTGGAAGGGCGGTTATATGGTCCGACGAATCGTATATAAGTAGTGCTGGAATATTTAATAGGCACAATACGAGACAGTGGTCACCTGAAAATTAACATTTGATATTTCCACGCGAGCAACAAGGAAGATTTGGCTTTAATGTTTCACTGCTAATCGCTACCTTGAAATATTGCAAAATATATTGCCAGAAATCATAGAAGATGTCCCTTTAGCACATGTGAATCAAATATATTTCCCACAAGACGGAGTTCCAGCACATAATTCCCAAATTGTGAGGCGGTATTCAGAAGAGAACTTCCCCGAACGCTGAATTGAAACGCACGGACCTGTCCGATGGCCTCCTAGGTCGTCTGACCTGTCCATATTGGATTTCTTTTTATGGGGCCACCTAAAAAATTTAATTTTTCGTACCCGACATAACACAGTTCAAGACCTGCGTAACACCACTGAGCAGGCATTTTTGCAAATACAAGCACGCAATGTAGTCATTTCAAATGCACTGGGTAAAATTGCAAGAGTGGGTGAGAGATGTCTAAGAGAAAATGGAAATCAGTTTGAGCAGTTCTTTTGAACATGGCTAATTACGAAAAATAGATATACTTAATATATTCTTAAAAACTTAAACTGTAGCCTTATTTTCAAAATAAGTATAGATGACTATATATTTTTGAAAAGCTCATAATAAGATGAATAGGACTACGTAAAAATATACAGGGTGTCCCATTTAAAAAGAAACGTAACTTTGGGTCATGTATCAAAAACGACGGCCCCGAGTAAAAATCGGTCCACGCCACTGGATTCTACGTAAAAAACTCTATAAGAGCCAGTTTTTACTCTTTCGATACGTTAAAAGATAACCGAGATACGAGGGGTATCCCAAAATGCAATTTTTTCAATTTGGCCCTGTATCTCCGAAACGAGGCGGGCTATGAAAAATCTGATTATGGCAGCTTGAGTTTTACAAAAAAGTGGCATGGTGTCGCGAAAACCTCAACCCTAAATATTTGCAAATAACGGAGATACCTTGCATTTACAACCAAAATTGGACACCCTGTACACTCAATCTTTATGCATTATGGTATGCATTTGGACCCCCTCTACATTTTTAGTGGTATGACTTTTTTCGATAGAGAGCACGGTTTCCGAGTTATCTCCGAGATATAGCCTCAATTTTGGTTTTTGGCCTATAATTGCCAAACGAACCACTGTATCCTTAATCTTTACCCGTCGTCATATGTACTTCGATACCCTCTACATTTTTAACTGTGTGACTTTTCGATAGAGGGTACGGTTTTCGAGTTATCTCGAAAATTGGGTTTTTGGCCTATAATTGGCAAACGGACCACCGTGCTTTCGATTTTTAAACGTCATGTGTTTGAGTTTTTTCGATATGGGATACGGTTTTCGGGTAATATCGGATTTGGAATGTCGCGCGCGAATATTTCATGGGTAGAACAAGGGAAGTAAAAATTGTGGTGGTATCGTTAGATATTTCCCAGACAATTTTCCGGATTTTAAGGAACCATCAACCAACCCGGATCTTAATCTCGTGGATTACATAGTGTGAAGTGAGTTGAAACATATCTATTTAAACAGAACATTCGAGCGAACTCAGCAATTTAAAAGTAGAACGAATATTGGGAAAAAATCCTCAAAAGATTTTATTGTCAAAGTAAAATAAAACCATATCTCACTCTTATGCCAATGGAGGAAATTGTTAAATATTGTTAATGGTATATTTGGGTTTGTTGTTAAGGTAAGTGCGAGTTAAATATTACTTATTTTTTGGGTCTATTAATAATTGCTATATTTTTTATTAGTTAAAATGTCTTTATATGTACCGTTTCCTACTTGGCAATGGAATAGAAACTGAATTTTTCACGTTCAACATTTTTATCCGTAAAGGTAATATCATAATATGCTGATAATATTTTTTTAATGCTCGCAGCATTTCTGCACCGACTGAAATTAGCTCTAAAAAGGGTAAAATGCAAAAACCTGCTTCTTTAGCATCCTATTAACAAGAAGAGAAATCGTATGAAGTGTTAAATACAAAACGTACGGCGGCCTAACCACTTGAGCTTCGTGACTCGGTGTTTGAATCGCGGATTCCACAAACCGCTTGAGCTTTCCTGCGAGTCGGCATTTGGAAAACAATCCGAACATAAATAAGTTGTCTGCGGCAGGAATGCCACAGGAGCGCGAGCCGACTCATAGCAGGGAATAAATCACCGTCTGAGTAAAAAATACACTGTAATACAAGACAGGACATTTGCCGAAATACATGCTCCAGTGTCTCTAAGTGTACATATTCGGTCTCTATTATTAAATTTCCCACACATTTTTTTGTCGTATACAGTAGCCATTTCTAACCGACTCCGAAAAAGGAGTAGGTTTTTGAATTTGACCCTAAGTATTTTTTTATGCATGTACAGGGTGTCTCGGTTATTTTTAAAGGTAGAACCTTGCGGTTTTCACGAACCTGAGGTAATTTTTTGTGAAACTCATGAAGCCGTAAACAAAATTTTCATAGCCTTCTTCGTTTATGAGATGCAGGGCGAAATAGAAAATTTTGCATTTTGGGACCCCCCCTCGTATCTCGGTTATCCTTTAACTTAACGCAAAGAGAAAAATTGCTGCTTATGCAGTTTTTTACGCTGGATCCAGTGGCGTATATTTTTCATTTGAGTTGTTATTTTTTAGATATGACCCAAAGTTGTGTTTTTTTAAATGGGACACCCTGGATATTTGTCCAGAACTTGATTTGTTCTTTTAAAAGCTTCTCAGAAATATATAATAGTATGGGTCTAACAAGCCTTTCAGCAAAAATCAACTGTCGTATAAGAACTACAGTAACCAAGGAAATCAAAAGAACTGTTCCAACTGATTTCCATTTTGTTCTATGCGTGCTTCGCACAATTTTCGTATTCGTTTTAGGGAATTAAGCAAAGGATGATTTTGTAAATAGCGAAAATTTTCTCTTATTGCATTTCCTAAATCTTGGACATTATCATAGTGGTCTTTGTAAATTCTATTTTCTAGATATCCCCATAGAAATAAATCTAAAATCGACAAATCTGGGGACCTAGGGGGCCATCTTATAGGTCCATTTGTACCGATCAATTGATTGGTAAAATTATTGTCCAGAAATACTCTCGTCATTCCAGAATTGTGGGCAGGAGCACCGTCCTGTTGACAATAAATTTCGTTAATTTGCGCTAGAGGAACATCGTCAAGTAATTCAGGTATAGCTGCCTCTAAAATTTCTATATAGCGATTGGCTGTTAGATTTCCCTCAAATATATAAAAAATTTTATGTGTTCCTAATATGAAGCAGGACACATTTAGAGCAAACCTGCCCTGCTGTCTTCTGAGAAATATTTGGTGTTGATTTTCCTGGGACCAGAATCTACTATTGTGCCTATTGAGTATACCAGAATTACTGAAATGTGCTTCGCCTGACCATATAACCTTCCTTTCAAAATCTCTAACCATATCGCATCTTTCTCGAAACCAATTGCAGAGACTACCCGACGCTCTGCATCCCCTGGCTGTAAGTGCTGCACGAGCCTAAATTTGTATGGGTGGTATTTGTGAATGTGAATTTAAAATTTCTTAAACTCTAGTTTTTGGAATCCCTATGCTCTTTTCACTGGCCCTACAAGAGTTTGTAGGGTAAGCTTCTGCATTTGCCAAAACCGTAATTTCCTCAGCCTCCCGATTTTCTTTACTATATGTTTTCGTACGAGGTTTGATAAATGATCCGTGATTAAGTAAATTCTTTTTTATCCGATAAAAAGTAGATATATTAGGTTGCCTCCTTTCTGGATATCTAAATAAAAATTAAGCAATAGTATTTCAACATACCTAAAAATTAATTATTGACCTGTTAAAATACATCTCAGAAGCCGCTTCAACATTTTCATTACTTAATATAAAACAAGCTAACATATCGTACTTTTCATAATGTTCGAAAGTTTGGTTTTCTTCCATAATAATACAAATATATTTTTACACAATAAATAAATACAAAAAAACTAGCGCCATATTTTATATACGCGTACAAAATTGGGAAATGTCATTTGCTTCCAAGAAAACAAAAGAAAACGGCATCGTTTTGCATGGCCTACTGCAAAATTTGGGATGATAATTATAAAAATTAGGATTTTTGTTGTTGTTTAAGAACATAGACCCATACTATTATATATTTTTGAGAAGCTTTTAAAAGAACAAATCAAGTTCTGGACAAATATACAGGGTGTCCCATTTAAAAAAACACAACTTTGGGTCATATCTAAAAAATAACAACTCAAATGAAAAATATACGCCACTGGATCCAGCGTAAAAAACTGCATAAGCAGCAATTTTTCTCTTTGCGTTAAGTTAAAGGATAACCGAGGTCCTAAAATGCAAAATTTTCTATTTCGCCCTGTATCTCATAAACGAAGAAGGCTATGAAAATTTTGTTTATGGCTTCATGAGTTTCACAAAAAATTAGCTCAGGTTCGTGAAAACCGCAAGGTTCTACCTTTAAAAATAAGCGAGATACCCTGCTTTTGCAACCAAATCCGGACAACAGGGTATCCGAATTTCGATGGTTTTGCGGGGTATCTCCCTTATTACTGAAGATAGAGAGATGCGGTTTTCGCAGCACTATGCTACTTTTTGGTGAAACCAAAGAAGCCACAAACAAATTTTTCCTAGCCCTCTGCGTTTTTGAGATACAGGGTGAAATTGAAAATTTTGCGCGTTTTTAGGCACCCCTCGTATCTCGCTGGCCTGGCAACTTACCGAAAAGGTAAAAACTAACTTCGATAGAGTTTTTTGCGTAGAATTCAGTGACGTAGTCAGTTTTTCGTTAGCTACTATCGTTTTCGAGGTATAGACTAAAGTTGGGTTTTTTTAAATGGGATACCCTGTATATTTTTTAATATTTGGTTTCCGCTCATTTTTAGCTTCTCAAAAATATATAACACTTGATATCTATTTCAATCCGGTATCGACAATTAGGTCAATTTAAAGAAATTTTAATCTGTTTTTCTAGTAGGCCATGAAAATTGTGTGTTAATTTTCTAAATCTGAATTATCTGTACCAAAGTTTGTTATAATATCATTATTAAACAATAAATCAGTTAACAAAGATTCATACTATTTAATTTTTACGCTAGGGACACACAAACATCTAAGAAATCTACTAAAAACACATATTATAAACTAAAAATATATACATATGACGATAATTTAATTATTTTTCTCATGTTGACAATAAAATTGTATATATTCTGTCAAATACTTACTATTGACTAAATTAGAAAAAAAGGCTATGCAGGGTGTAGAAATTACAGATACTGTTCGAACTGTTCCCCATTATACCTTATGCACATATCACACATCGTTCTTATTCTGCTTAGTGCGTTAAACATAATCATTTGGCGAGCTTGTAAATATCTAAAGGCTCTTCTTGTGTCGTTGGTTTAAGAAGCAAGTTATTTTGTTTACTTAGTATTACTCCTGTCATTTACCGGATTAGATACATATCTGACGCTTCATCCGGATTTTCCTGGCACTGTATAAAACAAACAAGCATGTCATATTTCTCCAAGTTTTCGAAATTCGCAGCCATTTGATATTTAATAAATGGACAAAGGCAATATTTGATTAAAATAATTTAACAATGACAAATGTCAATTAGTTTCTACAATGGCTCAACAGAATCTATATATTCTTTTGTTTAATCAAGTCATGGCCGCCTTATTTTATTTAAAACAAATCTTGGATATTTCTAAGGGATAAATTAAATAGTTGTAAGTAAGTATTTTCAAACAACATAATTGTCAACATTAGAAAAGTATTAAATCCAACGTCATTTTATGTAAATAAAACATTTTTAGTGTATAATAGATATATATATTTTTTTATTAGATTTATTATTAGAAGTATTTGTGTTAGTTGTGTTGTCCACGGTAAATACTAAATAGTAGGTGTGTATCTTGTTTATTGATTTATTGTTTAATTATGATATTATAACAAACTTTGTACAGATAATTCAGATTTAGAAAATTAACACACAATTTTCATGGCCTACTAGAAAAACAGATTAAAATTTCTTTAAATATCAAGTGTTATATATTTTTGAAAAGCTAAAAATGGGCGGAAACCAAATATTAAAAAATATACAGGGCATCCCATTTAAAAAAACCCAACTTTAGTCTATACCTCGAAAACGATAGTATCTAATCAAAAACTGACTACGCCACTGGATTCTACGCAAAAAACTCTATCGATGTTAGTTTTCACCTTTTCGGTAAGTTGCCAGGCCATCGAGATACGAGGGGTACCTGAAAACGCAAATTTTCAATTTCATCCTGTATCTCAAAAACGAAAATGGCTAGGAAAAATTTGTTTGTAGGTTCTTTGGTTTCACAAAAAAGTAGCATAGTGTTCATCTCTCTATCTTCAGTAATAAGGGACAACCCCAAAACCTTCGAAATTCGGATACCCTGTACAGGGTCTTCCATTGAGGAGGAAAAACGATTTTTTTTTGACTTCCCCCGTAATTCTCAAGAAATTCAAAATAGCCAATCGATGTATTTTAGCTCGGAGAATTCGAAAATCGTAACAAAAAACAATTGAATAACAAACAAAAGACTTACGCCAAGGATGTTGCTTTTTTTAAATCGAGACAGAACTATTTTAAATTATTTTATAAGAAATCCCACTAACTCAATTTCGGATGCAGTTCGGGACATTCGATATGGCCGTCTACCTGTACGTCGACGGGTTAGCCAGGGAACCATTTACAGAACTTTACAAATTTGTAAACCCAGGCCTTTTCACATACACACACTTCAGTATTTAACAGTTGCACAGAAAGTCGCTTTCAAGAGAATTTCGCGAATCCACAAAGTACATAATTCCTGCTGCCGTTTTGTTTTTGGTCTTTGAAGGTTCGAGCACGTATCTACAAGACTCCACTGTGGCAGCTTTGTTCACAATATTATGTCAACAGGAACTCCTACATATCTGAGTTCAATTCCTAAACATAAAACAGCTTTATTTCAAAGATGTTTCTCTTATCAAGCTGTATCTTTATATAACAGTATTCCTGAAAATCTCTATCTAAAAGTTTATTTAAAAAAAATACAAAAAAATGCTTCTTGATTTCCAGTAGTTTTGAAATATTTATTATTGTTTTCAATCTTATTATTTTAACACAGGTCAAGGTCTTTTTTAGGTATAATATTTTATGGCAAGTTTGAATCAATTTTAAAATGTTTTAGGTAATGTTATTTTAATCACTATTTTGTCTTTTGTTTGATTTTTTGTTCAGTTTTTTATATTATATTGTAATTGTTTCTTATTTATTGTATACTTTTTTTAATACTTGTTAGGTTAGGTTAGGTTATGCCAAATTGCGCCAGAGACTGTTTTTTGTTACGATTTTCGAATTTTCCGAGTTAAAATACATCGATTTGCTATTTTGAATTTCTTGAGCAATACAGGGAAAGTCAAAAAATACCGTTTTTCCTCCTCAACGGAAGACCCCCAATATATATTGGGTTCTCCATATCATCAGGAAAAAAATTAGACATGTTAATATCGTGTTTCATCTGGTTTTCGGGTTTTTTAAAATTCTGACAGTTTTTATACAATTTTTATATAATTAATACGGTGATTCTGGCAAAATTTCATATGCAATGGACCCAGTAGCTACTTATTTATTTTATTAAGGACCTCCAAAATTTTAACCTAAGTTCAGGCTTTATAAATTTAAATCTTTGTGTAAATAGAACTAAAAAGGATAAAATAAAAATTATATAGAAAAATACAACCGACTTTTTCCGAGATATGACTAAATTTTCACTTTGAAAATAAATTATTTTTCCACATTTTCCTAAATTTTCTGACCACGAAATTAAACACATTACTAAAGTGAACATTTCTTAATAAAACAACTCAAACCGCATCCTCGTAAGTTGAACGTCGCCCGAAATATGGCGATTTTCCCCGACGCCCTGCATGTCAAGTCTTTCACGATAGATTCTGAAAAGATGGACAGGCGAAAAAATTTGAAAAATTTAGCGTTTATAGATTCATTCTTTCTGAATCGAAGGGCGCAGGGCGCGAAATATTTTCGACCATTTTTTTGCGTGTATATGTTGCGATTTTTTTCACCGAAAAAACGCTCTAAAATTTCTTAAAGGGAAAAAAGTTATAGCGATTTTCCCGAAACCCTGCAAATAGCGTCCCGACGCCGGATTTTTCGGACGTTTCGGTAGCAGTAGAAGGTCCTGCAGGCATCCTAGGGCAAAACTGATGTTTTTTTCGGTTTTTAGGGCATCAAATTAGTAAAGAAAAAAAATTTGATGTTAATATGAGATCGAAATATTTTCGACCATTTTTGCGTGTATATGTATGCGATTTTTTTCACCGAAAAAATGAAAAGAAATTTTTTTTTTGAAAACGTTTTTAACAAATATGTTTCTATACGTATTTTGTGCTAACAAATGCATTGAAACCATTTGTAGTGACCTGTGATTAATATTTTCCGAGATATGACAAAATTTTCATTTTGAAAATTATTTTTCCACATTTTCCTAAATTTCCTTTCCACAAAATTAAACATATAACTAAAGTGATCATTTCTTAATAAAACAACTCAAACCACATCCCCGTAAGTTGAACGAAGCCGGAAATATGGCGATTTTCTCGACGCCCTGCATGTCGCGTCTTGCAAAATATACGTCAACTTTCACGATAGATTCTGAAAAGATGGACAGGCGAAAAAATTTGAAAAATTTAGCGTTTATAGATTCATTCTTTTTGAATCGAAGGGCGCAGGGCGCGCTAAAAATTTCTTAAAGGGAAAAAAGTTATAGCGATTTTCCCGAAACCCTGCAAATAGCGTCCCGACGCCGGATTTTTCGGACGTTTCGGTAGCAGTAGAAGGTCCTGCAGGCATCCTAGGGCAAAACTGATGTTTTTTTCGGTTTTTAGGGCATCAAATTAGTAAAGAAAAAAAAGTTGATGTTAATATAATATGCAACATTTTCAATTTAGCCCTGTATCTTAAAAACTAAAAGGGCTATGATAATCTTGTTAAAGGCATCTTTAGTTTTATGAAAAAGTGGCACACTGTCGCCAAAACCTCAACTTCCTATCTATGAAAATAACGGAGATACCCCGCAAAAGTACCCAAAATGGGACACCCTGTACTCTGTCATATGCCTGTGGCTGCTGGGTTGATTGTCAACACCACCTATGTTGCTGTGGAGTTCATGCCAAAACTGAATTTGGTGAGTGACAGCTGAGATATTATACCAGCTATAGAATAAAACTAATTCTATGTAATCCAGAATGTTCTAAGAAATTTAAATTAAATTAATTTAATTGAACTTGGAAGCAGCTTCAAATGAATTCCCCGTTTTTGTTTTCCTTCTACCGTAGTCGTTTTATTGTAACCCTCGTTCATTTCACATTACATTATTTATTCTGAGTATTTTAACTATGTTTAAAAAAATATTATATATATATCTCAACATTTGTATAATTGATGCATGTTTTGCAGTTAGCTTTTAACTTATCCTTTGTATTTTAGCCCTGATGATGGCACCGAAATGTTGGCTTTGTAACAAAAGCTTATTAATTTGTCCAAGAAAGCTGTTACTGTTTTATTTTATGAATACAAATTAGTGGACGATAAAACCTACCATAAATTTAATTATACAGCGTGTAACAAAAGTAAGCAAACTGGGAAATATTTCAGGTACCTCTTACCTGAATTTAATGAAAACACTTAGGTATGAAATTATGCCGGATGCAAGTTCCGTATTGCTGCTTGCTATTGGATCAAGCTTAATTTCATGAAATTCAGGTAAGCTGTACCTGACATATTTTGCGGTTTCCTTACTTTTGTCACACGCTGTATAGTGTCTCAGAAAGTTCTGTTACTTCGACTACTATATGTAGAAAGGAGGTAGTTCTCACATTGTCTCGAATATATTTTCATGCATCCTTGCCCTAGGTTGAGACAAAACGGGGAAACTGCAATAAATAGGTAATAAAATCTAGAAATTCTTATGCAAGCGAAACGAAGAAGCAGTCAACTGGTACCGATGCCAAGTTGATAAGGTAATAACCTGCGCAGTCTCCAATATTTAAATACGCATGAATTATGTAGATGGGTACTTATTCGATTGGACATATTGATACTCCACTCTGCGTTATTAATAGTCACAATTTACACACAATACAATACTGAACTCCGAGCTCAACGTTTCAATACAATTTATATTCAAATGCAATACATTCATTTGGGCATAATTGTGCAAAAGTTATTTTGTTGCATAAAATGTTTTACGTATGTACAGTCGGCCACATTTTTGCCTTATTTGTCAGGAAAAATCGTTCCACTTGCGTTTCTATTTCAATCCTGTTTAGGATTTACGACACTGTCAGCAGGGTTTCAGGTAGTATTTTTCTTTCAAGGATTTAATCTATTATTTCACCAAAAGTTTGGTTTATTATTTGTTTAGTTTGAAGCTAGTTGTAATTTTTATTTATTTGCAATATACAGAGTTTCTCCCAAAATATTGACATATTCCTACAAGTGGAGAGTGAATTTCACAACCTGTATACAAAACAAATCTTATGATTTGGAAAAATGCCAGTCGTCTCTCTTTAATATTGCCAGTTTTGACGAGTCTAATCTGTTAAATAAAATAAGCCGACAATGACAACTGGACCGGATAATATACCTGCATTTATTTTGAGAAACTGCACATGCGTCCTGGCTCGACCGCTGACCACCTTGATAAATCTTTGTTTAAAATCAGGTAAATTTCCATCAAAATGAAAATCATCAAAGGTATGTCCAATTTTTAATCGATCCGAAATAAAATGTTATAAACCTATCTCAATCATATGCAATTTCTGAGAGGTCTGTTATGTTACCGGTTCTATAAAACTGCAACAGCATGCCTTTTTGAAGGGTCGCTGGACAGTATCCAATCTTTGTGTGATCACTCAGGATATCACGGAGAACATTGAAAGCAAAACCCAAGCAGATGTCATATATACAGACCTTACAAAAGCATTTGACCGAATAGATCACTATATTTTATAAAATACCTAGCTTACAATATTGATTGAGGTATACCAACCTATTGGGATTTCTCATGATATTTTGCTGTCTAAGCACGAATTTTCTAGTCTCGATGTGGGTAGGAGATGCTCCTCGGTTCTCACACTCCACAATATTACTTTAAATAATATACAGTGTCCAGATTTGTGGCAGATTACATTTTAATGTACCGCGTTTGGGGTCCAGATGTACGGACTCGTTCTACTTTAGTACTTCCCGAACAAACATTTTTAAAAATCAACTTTTTATAGTATAATATATATATATGAATATAAGACGATTGGTTAAAATGTAGATATCTTTCATTGCAGTGTAGGATATTAAAAGACATTTTTTAGAAATGTGATTTAACCTTGTCAGTTTTTACTGTATCATATAATTAAGTTTTACTTAGATAATTGGATGTTTTTTTCCTATTCTGTAATTGGGTGTATTTGTACCTGTAGAACAGTGTATGTCAATAAATAAATAAATAAATAAATCATTATGACCTAATTTATGATCAGTAGTCATACCGTTATCACTAGTATTAAGAAGTTTGCATAGGGGGCGTGACAAAAGTTAGCTAGAATTTATCAAACTTTAATTTAATGTGTTCTATAGATTTTACTATAATTCGCATTTGGAGTTACGTCAGACGTAGAATCACTATGGACTTTTTTGTCGAAACCTTTTCTTTTAATTTTTACTCTAGCCTTTTTATTAGTCTTGATATAGGGTATTCGTTTTCAATGTCATACTTTATACAGGATGATATTCAATCATGGGTAAAAATGCAGGGCGAAAAGCTCATTTTAGGGCTAAAAGTTCATAGAAAAAAGCCCCCCATTGTTGAGATATCCTGGGTAAAAAATCTACAGGATGTTACTTTTCCCAGGTTGCGATCTCTTCTAACCGCCCCCCCCCCCCGGAATTTATATTGAGATACCACTGGCAATTTTTACAGCATATTTAAATTCCTTATTCTCTTGTACTTTTCGTCTGTTCGATATTATGTGCCGTTTAAAACTTATTTATCAAAATGTCCATTCATACATGGTCATGGCTTATGGAACACGGAAAAAATGATAAGATTATAACGTTAATGTATTATGACCTTAAAATTAGGTATGCATGAATGGACACTTCGTTTAAAAATTTCTAAACGGTAGAAAATAATAAAAAAATCTAAGACACTAAAAATATTCCTTTAACATTTCTTGCTAAGTCATGTTACAAACTCATGTTTCGATCATCTCGTGATCTTCGTCAGAATACATAAATTAGTTTACAACAAAAATTGATAATTAGGTGGTGCATGTTTAATATCATATTTATACAAATAAAATAAGACAGTGTCACATTGACGATACAAGACTTTCTATTATTATATTTACTATTGACCACAGGTTGTCCTTGTATGAAGGTTCAGTTAACTTCACACATCACCACACATTTTTCTCTGTAATTTTCAACCCTTTTGATCACAATTTACTAGCCAACATTCTTTCAAAATATTTTATTGACCTTTATTAATTTATATAGGCATTCAATAAATTGTAACACATTTCTGTTCAGCTAGTTCCTTTGCCTCTCTTCCCGCAAGGAATTGCTTGTTGCCCCCCCCCCCCCCGACATTTTCTTCTGTTGGCAAAAATCTTATCTTATGTTGTTGGAATTATTTGATTTGTCAATAAATTGTTAAAAAATAACTTGGTTTAAAGCCCAAGGATGCACACTTCTTAAAAAACAAAACATGAATAATACTAGCTATTTTTTTAGTTCTCAGTTGGGTTTTTCTCAGTTACTCTCCCCCCCTCCAATATTTTTTCTTCGGTGCGTCACTGTTTGTAACCTTTAAGTACCTATGACAATTTTGAAAACCTGGCGCCAATGTAGGGATATCAAAAAATCAAAGCGCCGATTCACTTACGGGCAATAACGAAATGTCACTCTCCAAGACCATCATCAAGCAAGTACGCATAAATTTCCATCTAATCAGCTATTCGAGGGATATGCCCTATAACATCATGGGATTTATATCAGTCTATAAGGAATTACGCGATTGTAATACAATGCCATGCATAATGCCAGATGATGCAAATAAATACGACAGTCTTATCGTAGTGACTTTCCGAAAAGGTTTTCTTAGTTCTGAAAAGGGCATGCCAGCTGCTCGATTTCATGACAGTGATATTGAAAAGAAAAATGCTAAAATTCTTGTCGGAGAAATTCGAAGAAGCAATAATGTTCATACATAAACACTACACGCCGCTACTTTTTCGGCTCTAATTATAAACTAGGTATATAATTTTATCTATAATAGTGTATTATTTAATGGGCAAGCAATAACTATTACTTGCGACTAAAATACTGTACTTTTTCTACGACTATAGTGAATAAAAAAGCGATAAAAATTTACATTCTTTTTATTTATTAATTATAATAGCATAATCAAACATATACAAAACAAATTAACAAAAACAGATAGAAAAATCAAATGAAAATTAATGAGAGACTTGAGTTTGAAGCTGAGAAACAAGATGATCAATCTGGGGGTCAATATCTTTAGTTCATAGGCGCAAACTTTATTCTAAATTAACATCTGTAAGTCGAGTACGATGCTTATTTTTGTTAATTCTCATGATTGAAACAAGCTGCTCATATATACTTAAATGTACAAATTATTTTTCGTGCGAAAACTCTCAGCTTTTCTTCGGAAAGGTACGAGGGCATTTCAACAAAGACTAGGACTGAATTTTTTATGGCCCAGTGCAACAAGCTACATACCGCCAAAAATCAGAAAATATCATCGAAGTAGGCTTCTTTCATTTTGCGAAATGTCAGTTGTCATAAATTATTTATTTGATTTTGACGGCGCTCTAAAGTTGAGATGTTGTCAGCGCGCCTCTAAGAATCGGGATGGATGAATTGAAAGAACAAAGATATGCGATCAAATGTTGTGTTCGTCTTGGACAATCAGCAACGGAAACTTTTTCGATGATTAATACGGTTTTTGGGGAATTGTCATGGCATAAAGAGTTTAGTAATGTCAGGGAAAGTTGTGAGTTGCAAGGCGGTCCAGGTGCTCCTATTATGGCACTAACTGAGGAAACCATCGAATAGGGTAGCGGCTTGTGAATACTGGAAACAATGCGTTGAAGAAGAAGGCGAAGAATGGTGATAGACCATTATTACTGCGGATGAAACTTGGGTGTGTTGTTATGATCTGGAGATGAAGCAACAGAGTACGCAGTGGGTAGAAAAAGAAGGACCACCTCCAAAAAAAGCACGTGCGCAAAAATCTGCCGCTAAAGCTATGGTCATAACATTTTTTGATCACAAACGCATGGTGTATACGCACATGGTCCTATATGGTAATACAGTAACTGCCAGTTATTATAAACAAGTTTTGTTCCAGTTGATGAAGGATCACATCCCCAAAAAACGACCTGAGCTGATTGGAAAGTGGAAACCTTATCATGATAACGCTCGCCCTCACGTAGCGAATATAGTGACAGAGTTTTTGAACACTAAAAATATCAGGTCTGTTTCCTCAAGCAAAAAAAGACGTCAAAGGGCGACGATTTCAAATAGAATTAGATGCTGTTAAGGCTTTAGAGGCGATTTTGAAGAAGCTCTCAAAACATGGCTTCCGCCATGTCTTTGAACATTGACGGCACCGTTGGGTTAAGGTTATTGCATTACAGGGGGACTATATAGAGCGTGATAAAAGTATTGTTGTTTAAGATTAATAAATAAAGTTTTGGTAGAACTAGTCCCAGTCTTTGTTGAAAGACCCTCGTATGTTCTGTAAAATCCGCTTAGTTCCACATCCTCAAATTTAGAGTTTAAACCGATCAGTGAATTGCTTTCGATGTTTTCGCTATTTTGGAACTAACTATAAAACTAAACTTTAGCAACAATGCCTATAATTGATATCTGTGATTGGGACATTTATTGCTGTTTCCATAAGTCGGTAATGAGTTTTTAAATTTTATCCTTTCTTAACTGACACGTAATTAAATTATATATTGAGCGAAATGCTTCCTGGAGTAATGCCCTTTCATATTGTATTCTTTTAAAACAGAAATTGTTTCATTGCACAACAAACCCATAGGTTTCCACTGTGCATGATAAAAAATTATTTATCAATCAGTCAGTTTTTTTTTTGAACTGACGACATTCTGTGTCCTCTTTCCGGTTTTTTAAACCAGATATCTTGACGGGAGCGCTGAGCGGTTTATATATTACCCGCATTAAGCAACTAAACTGCTGTGCATAATAACTGCAATTCTAAAATTTTTGTGTAAAATTCAAATTGCTGTAACTTTTCAGGGATGAGAGATATTGGGCTACGGTTTTCAGCGTATTATGGAGATATGTTTTGAAAAAAAGCCCAGTATTATGTATTTTTTCAAAGTGCGTTTCATTTTATTATACAGGGTGTGAGATGACACCGTCTTATTTTTTTAAATGTTTGTTAAGAGCGAGAACTTGTTACAGCAACTCTTAAGTTTTCTTTTTTCGACCAAAATGATCTTTGGCAAGATGCAAAAAAACAATTTCTAGCGATTTGTCGTATCTTCACTTGTTTTCAATATACAGGGTTTTTTCGAAAAAAACGACATCGTTACATTATTAACACTTCAACACGACACCCTGTACATTAGTCGGACATTGGTCACTTGATTTATTATGGGTATTTATGCCTGTAATCATATTCATAGGAGCAATGTATACATGGTGTAACATAAGTAAAAGAGAAATAACAAAATTGGAAATTAATATTTTGGTTGAATTTCGTACACTCCCTCCTTGAATCTCTTGTCAAATCTAAAATAATGAAAGCTCGCCAGTTTTGTGAGAATTTTTGAAAATAATTAATCCTTTTGTCGAAACGGTTTTTTAGGTTTTGTCTTAAATGCATTTATTATTGAATATACAGGGCGTTATTTAATAACTAATTAAGAAACGGCTACATTCTGATATTCCAGTAAATTTTTCACAATTTTTGGTTTGTTCAGCCAAAAACTAAAAAGATATGATACATGTTATGTTTCGATATTGATATACTGAGTGTTTTATATTAAGAAACCATACATTTCAATTTTCTGCCAAGCTATTGCCGTGCTATAAAATGGAATAATTAAAATAGCCCACTAATCACCGAATTAAGTCGAAGCCAATTTGGCATAATAAGACAATTTTAAATGCATTGGCACTATTGCCAGATTTATACACTTTTTTTTTTGAAAATAATATAATAAATAATACTTATGTTACACCATGTATACATTGCTCCTATGAATATGATTACAGGCATAAATACCCATAATAAATCAAGTGACCAATGTCCGACTAATGTACAGGGTGTCGTGTTGAAGTGTTAATAATGTAACGATGTCGTTTTTTTCGAAAAAACCCTGTATATTGAAAACAAGTGAAGATACGACAAATCGCTAGAAATTGTTTTTTTGCATCTTGCCAAAGATCATTTTGGTCGAAAAAAGAAAACTTAAGAGTTGCTGTAACAAGTTCTCGCTCTTAACAAACATTTAAAAAAATAAGACGGTGTCATCTCACACCCTGTATAATAAAATGAAACGCACTTTGAAAAAATACATAATACTGGGCTTTTTTTCAAAACATATCTCCATAATACGCTGAAAACCGTAGCCCAATATCTCTCATCTCTGAAAAGCTACAACAATTTGAATTTTACCCAAAAATTTTAGAATTGCAGTTATTATGCACAGCAGTTTAGAATACTCTCGACGCAAGAGTCTCGATCGCACGCGAACATGCGATGCGAACACTCAGAGCCGACTGTTATTCTTTTGATAATAAAATTCTTGAAGCACTATTTATGGCCAACAGTTTAGTTAAAATGTCAAAGTTGCTTGTTGAGCTCATGGTCTCCGTGACTTATGCGTTCAGAGCGTTCAGCTGGAAAATGAGAGGTCCTGGGTTCGAATCCCAGAGAAGAAGACAAGTTAAATTTTTCAATTTTAATATTTTTGTGTGAAATGCCGATTTAATAATTTGTAGTATATTAATTTTCTATTATCCGTTTTAAAGTGAACAAGGTGATCACTTTTTGGCCTTCATGTTTTTTAAATTTCAATTTTTAGGCTTTTTTAAAAACGATTAACTGCCCCAGATAAAAAACTACTTGTAATAACGCAACATATTTATCGGAAACAGTTCGATAATTTACTATAATAAAAAGTGAAAATGCAATTTGCTTTACGGGGTTACATATAACTCAGTCTTAATTGTTATTTTAAATGAAACAAAACATACGGTATTTTAATACCGATAAGATTTCTCATTTATCATGAATATGGCTGAAAATAGCGCGTTCCGACCATTTATTGTTGTACATTGTGGTGCTTTTATTGTTTGTTTGAATAAGTCCTTTACTAATTGATTTTCGTTTGTGTCGAAAATAAAAATTGCCGAGAGATATTTTTGAAAGATCCAAAGGCGTTATATCTTTGTTGTTGTAGGATATAGAAGGAAAAGCTAAATACAGGGTGTCCCAGAGTAGGTGGGCATTATCTGAGATATAAATAGAACAAACAAAAATAATGTTAGTTTGTCATATAAAATTTTCTCCTAAACTGCTCACCAACTGAGATATTCGTTCTTAACCCTTTAATGCCCATGGTCTTGAAATCAACCTGCTTGCCGGTATGGGGTACTTCAGGGACCCCAGATAAATAAATAAATAAATATATATATATATATATATATATATATATATATATATATATATATATATATATATTTGTAAATATTTACATGTATCGCTAAAAAATAATGCAACTTGAAGAATTTTTAACACATATTTATTTAATTTAAATTAAATACCTAAATCGATACGATATTCGTGTATGACAAATAATCTATTAAGTGAGATCTAAAAAAAAATTAAACGTTATTCCATAACCAAAAAAAAAAGAAAATGGCAAAATTATTATATTATAAAATATTAACGCATTCAAAAGTATATTAGTTTGACAAAGAGGTGGTACAAGTAATTATTTGCTCTTTTTTCCTGTGAACTTCACATATAAATTTCTTGCAAACACTGCAGATTGTGTTTACTTTCTTGTCGCCTTTTCGAGGGCATTGATAGCATCTAGCCCGTTTTCTAGCAGGAGTTACTGATTGAGGAACATGTTGGTCTTCCACTACTAGGCCGCAATCCTGAAGAGCTGTAATTACGTGTTTCTTATGGTTTTTGTAGTGGGATCTTTTCTCCATATTTTTCCAAGCAAGATCATCCCCTAATTTCAAAAGAAAAGAGCGTCTTCGCGAGAAATTTTGTTTTTGCCAATCAGGGTTTTTTTCAATGTATAAAATAAAAGCATTTGAGGCACAAATATCTATCATGTTCATGAATAATCTATATGGCTATCGAGCTGTTCTTCTGCTACACGAATAATCTCTAATAAGTTTATCTGCATTATCAACACTACCCTTAGTTGCGTTGTAATCTAAAATCATATACGGCTTATTTTGCATGTCTGTACAAATTTTGCCATTGTCATGTTGGCTTGATATTATATGTACCATCATATTCTTTTTAGGAATGTACGAGACCATAGCTAAATCTTTGGTAAATGCAAACATAGATGATTCTATTGGCCTAGATGTTTAGTTTAGTTATGCTGGCGCATCTGCTTTGTTCTTACGAACAGTTACAAGTAATGTTAGCTGCTTAGTAAGGAATTAATTAGCCAACGGAACACTTGAAAAAATTATCTGTGGTTATTTCTCGCCAACTGCCATGATAGGGTACTACCAAGTCTGATACAACACGAAAACCTTGGTTCTTTTCTGTTACACCTCCACGGGGTTTTCCAGTGTACACCGGAAGGTTGCATAAATATGATGTTTTTACATCAGCAGTCGCCCACATTTTTATACCATATCTTCCCGGTTTTGATTTTATATATTGTCGAAATGGACATTTTCCCCGGAAACAGACGAACTGTTCATCAATGGTTACATGTTCGTATGGTTCAAAAGCCTTTTTGCACTTTTCAGCAAACATATCCCATATACCTCTTATCGCAGCTAACTTGTCTTCTTCCTTTCGCTCAGCCCTAGTTGATTTATCATCAAATCGTAAAAATCGTGATATTTCTTCAAATCTGTCCCGCGGTAGTAGATTTTTTAAGCAATCATCATATTTAGCCATTAAACTAAATAAATCTTGAAAATTTCCTCTATTTGAAGAAACCCTTGTTTCGTCATGACCTCTAAATCCCAATTCCTGCTGTCCGAGAAAACAAACAGCATCGATAAGTCTTCTTAATATTTGCCTATTTTTATCGACTAGTTCATTGTGTTATGGCGGTGACTAATTTCCAACTGTTTATTAAGGGCGTGTCCAATTCTAGGTTTGCCGAAGACTTTTTCTTTTATGACGACCCGTAAATGCGCTTTGGACATAATGTGTCTTTTTACAGCTTTATGGAAATTGTTTAAATCGGAAAACCAGTTTTATTCCAGAGACCTTTTTCATTTTCAAAAAGTAAACATGGCCAACAAAATAATTTACTTATATTTTCACACCCTGTTAGCCATTTAAATTGTTCGTATTGTTTTGCCGGATAAAAATGTCTAATACAGTTTTTCATTTTTGTGGGTAACTTTTTCATAGGCGGTTTTGCCCTTCCTTTGGAAATTATTTGAAGCTTATCAGCGAAGTTTAATGTTGAAAATCCCTTTATTATTAAGACACACACCACACATTCACACACACTCTTCTTACTAAATTCTCCAACATTTTCAACGTTATTACCGACAGCCGAAGTTGACGGTATTTGCATATCCACGTCCGTATTATTGTCTTCCATATCGCACCATGCACGACGCGACGTACGTATCACACAACACACGGATAGCCGTTCAAACAAAGAACCTACTCCAACGATAGCTTCCGCCCCCACTTAAAGCACGCGACTGAAAGGCAAAAATTGCAAACAGCCGGTAGAAAGTTCAATAACCTCTGGCTCGATTCACAGGAAATCAAGCATACAGGACTTGGCTGCAGAGAAGCTAGCGGCCCACATAGGTTCTATTCGATATTCTATTGTGGCTGGGTCGGAATCAAGGCTGCATTTATTATGGGCTTGATAATTAAGATAATATTTTAGCATTTTTAATATAAACTAAATTAATGGTTTCCTATTTCAAAAATTACATGTTTTGTAATTTTTGTTGGGGAAGCACTGCTTCCCTTGCTTCCATATATTGCACGCCCCTGCTTGCTTGCATGAAACTTAATAATTGTAACAATAAAGAGCTCCAATAATGTAATATAAGTGAATATTTGTTTTTGAAGTTAAATCATACTTCAAAGTGTTTACACACATTTTTTTGAAGGTTTAAAACCATAATCAATAAGCTGAAAGTGAAAAAAGCGTCACTCCGGAAAATTTTAATAATCGCCAATAATTAGCAAAATTTAATTAGGCAGTCTAGAGCTCAGCTGTGTTAGGGCGGCTGACCTCCCCAACTTCCAATTACGATTACCTAACTGTCACCGAGCACCCTCCCTCTCCCCCAAGCAGATTCGCATCTGTTTACTTACGCGATTTACAGATTAACACCATCGATTTTTAAATGTCACTCGGTTTGCTTTATGTAGGCCAGCAAGTTAGAGGATGTTCCCTTCGGGGCAACAAGCAGAAAACTACAATTGAGAAAAATATGGGGTGAATTCAATATTTTTCAATTTTTCAAATGAATTTTCATTAATTAACAACGGCAGTCAATGAAAATGATTCTTCTTAAACCGCACGATAACTTTTTTTTAAGAAAATCGTTATTTTCCTACAATCGTTTTAAAGAAGTTACCGACTTTTGAAATTCTCATTTTTGTTATTGATTTAGTCATCTGTACCATTAAATGTTGTATACTAATTACCGCGAATGTGAGCATGTGTGTGTATATTTTTATTTTTTAATGTTTATGTTTCTACAAGTTTCTTTCTTTATTTTAGTATCGTTTATGTACATTTGTTCAAAATTGTTTTCTTATTTCGTTGTAATTTGCTAAGTTCCATGTCACAATAAATACTTATTACATGTTTAATTTTTATAAACTCGATAGGTATACTAATGTAATATTTACTTCATTTTGTCAAAGTATTCTGAAAAAGTGTACGGTAGAGTTCGTTCCAATATTAAAACAGATGCGTATTGATGGAAAAAATTATGATGTTTCATTTTAACACTGCTTTATTACATTTTTTTAAACGTGCCAAGCATTTTGTGTGAGTTAAGAGCTTCATTACCGCACTCCTTTTTATTACAACACGTATTTTCACTAATTCATTCATTTTTTAATTTGAAATTTGTAATATAGAAAAAGCGAAGAAGATTTTTATAAATTATTTTATTAAAAACTATAAAACATGAAAAATTATTTATTATAAATATTAATAGTACAATCTTTCAAATAAATTCCTGACGAAGCAGCCACGTTTGATAAATTTGTAGTCAGTACATTGTTTTCCTTATTTAAACTGGTCGTCTGATGGCTTTGTTTCATTTTTTTTCGGGTCTCATTCCAAGTTTGTCTCGTTTCACCCAGAATTTTGGATGCTATTTTTCTTTTATTTTTTGCAGAATTTTCAATGTAGCTTTCCGCGCCAGCCACCATGCTTTACTGTTAGAATATCAGCTCCTGGATCTGCCAATAGGGACGTAGACGATCTTCGGAAGCAATGCCCCTTATATTCTTCTGGATGTTCAAGTTTGAGATACAAAGCAATTTTTTTTGACATGGACCCAAGAGAATGAATGCCAACCGGTTGCTCCATACACACCATTTCGAAATTGAATGAAAAACCTACCATGCTCGATGTTACATGGGCGAAGGTTAATGTATTTTCGAACTAGTTGAACAATGTCTATCTCTTGAATATTTCCAGATGTTACATAGAATTCCCTGGCTGTTTTCATTTTCGTTGTCGGTAAAAAAATGAAAACATCGCCCTTCATCCTTGACATTTTCCAATACCAAATTTGTTTACTCCTCTCGCCTGCCAGCTCCTGCAAGCCAAGTATTTTTTGTCATCCACTTCTAGAAGGAATGTTGTGATATTGGTTTTAGTTAATACTCTTGACTTTGATTGATATCCCTCAGATTTTCTTTTGAGGAGGGCGACTAAATTTGTAAATTTGCTGATATCAATATTGAGTTTAATAGATATCATTGTTCTTATCACAGAATAAAACGCTCAGAGATATGCCTATAGTTAGTAGATAAGTCCCCGAAGCATACAATAAGTACCTTTTCATTCTCATAGTTCTGCACATTCTTCTCTCTGCACCATCTTTGAAACCTATTAAAAATATACTCATGAATGCTTCTTTCTGAATCAATCATGTTGACTAAAGAAATTAAAACTGTCAATAAGATGTTACTTAAATTGACATTGCCCGGGGTAACGCAGAGTGGCAGGATTAAAATACAAACAGGTTAACAGCTAATAGAAAGGTGTTTTATACTTGGTTTAAGCTTTTTGAAAAATTTGTTTAATAAAAATATGTGTGTATTTTAACAGTGCTTTGAGACGTAGATAAAATGTTATACAATACATGTGAGTTAACCTCATTAAGATACTTGTGCACTTCCGCACGCGTATCTTAATGATACTTATTTCACATGTATCGTAAATATCTATTATCATAGTTAAAGTAAAATATGATATTAATTATGTATGTTAATAATTAGTATTAAGTCATTAAGTGTAGAAAAGCATGTACTGAAAAAATCTAGCCTATTTAAAATTTCTTTAAGAACATAAGTTATCATTTCTCTCATACTGTATATTGTCTGTTAACTTATATTAGCCATGTCAAACATGCGGCCCAGTGAGCATTTTTCAGCGACCCAAATCAGCCAGATAATGCGGCCCGCGAACAAGTTGAAACCGTTTTTGAAAGCGCGCGCCACTGCAACAACGATTGGTATAATAAAATGTACAATTTTACATAGTGCCATCTATGTTTAGGAGGATGAACTACACATACTCAACCTAAAACCTAAAGCCAGACGTTATCTGGCTTGTTCCATGAAATTCTATCCCGCAAAAACACAGAAGACGTAATCTGAACATTCTGGAAGTTCGATTGAGTTCAGGCGTTCAGTGTTTAGTCAGTTATGAGTCAGTTGCGATAGAGTTTCGAGTTGAGTTGCGCACTTATTGTTACAACACTTAACACTACTTATTATAATTTATTTCGGATACAGTTTTTAACATGTCTCTTTCAAAACCAAGTGGAAGTAAGAGGAAACTTGTAGATGAGCATCGTATCTTTCAAGAAAAGTGGGAATTAGAGTTTTTTTTGCTGTGAAGTGAAAGAAAAAATTATTTGTTAGATTTGTAACAGTACAGTCGGTGTCCCAAAATTATATAATATAAAACGTCACTATAATATTCATAAAACTATGTTTGACAAGTATACAGGCATGGTCAGAAACGAAAAGTTAAATAAGTTAAAATCAAGGTTGAAAGATCAGCAGCTTATATTTACACGTCCAAAGCAAGAAAATGAATCTGTCCTTCAAGCGAGCTACGTACTGTCGGAGTTGATCGCGAAACACTCAAAACCATTTGTTGAAGGTGAATTTATAAAAGAGTGCCTTGTAAAGGCCGCGGAAAATGTAAGTCCCGGGAGCGTGAAGACATTTCAAAATATATCCTTGTCCCGGAATACTGTCGCTGAAAGAGTCACTGAGTTGGCTGCCAATATAAGTGATCAGATGAAAACAAAATCAGACTCTTTCGTTACATTTTCTATTGCCTGTGACGAAAGTACGGATGTGTATGGTGTGGCGCAACTCGCGGTTTTTGTTCGTGCGGTTGATACAGATATCAATGTGTATGAAAGATTACTGGAATTAGTACCATTGCTTGATACAACAACTAGGAAGAATATTTTCAATGCTGTTTATAGACTTCTGCAAAAGTACAATTTAGATTTGTCAAAACTGTGTTCCGTTGCAACAGACGGAGCTCCTTCAATGACTGGAGTAAAAAATGGCTTCGTTAAAACATTACAGACAAAGGTCAGAGAAACGGGCAGTGACAAACCAGATTTTCATCATATTTATTGTATAATCCACCAAGAAGTTTTATGCTCAAAAGTGATCAAGTTGGAAAGTGTGTTAAAAAAAGTATAAAGTTCATAAGGTCACAAGGCCTTAATCAGCGACAGTTTTCTGCATTTTTCCTGATTTAGAAAGTGAGTACACTGGTTTACCATATTACGCAGAGGTGCGATGGCTTTCGTGCTCTATGGTACTCGACCGGTTTTGGAAACTCAAAGAAGAAATACGCTTTTTCATGGAAACAAAAGGAGAAGATGTCAGCTTATTATGCAATGTACATTTTTTATGCGATCTTTCATTTATGATAGATATCACAAAACACTTGTCGGACTTAAATACGAAATTGCAAGGACCACGTCAATTTATTACAGAAATGCATGATCATGTGAAAGCTTTCAAGTGTAAGATGATGTTGTGGGAAAAACAGTTAGCAGAGGATAATCTGACACATTTTCTGACTTGTAAGGCATATCAGGAAAGCACAAATGTCAACAAAATATATTCACAGAAAATGCCTTCTGCAGAATTTGAGCAGCGTTTTCAGAATTTTAAGACCCAAGAAAACAATTTTTCTCTATTTACTTGTGATTTCACTATCGATATTGATAAAGTTCCCCCTCACTTGCAAATGGAAGTAATTGAGATTCAGTGTCAGACCCATTTAAAACAAAAATTTGATAGTGTTGGTACATTCGAATTTTATAAGTACTTGTCTGTTCAATACCAAGAAATGAGAACATTTGCCTGTAAAATCCTGTCAATGTTTGGAAGTACCTATAAGTGTGAGCAACTATTTTCTTTGATGAAAGGAAACAAATCTCCCGCATCCACACTTGGATGCAGTTTTAAAAGTTATTTCCGCCGATAAATTCGCGCTACAAATAGACAACTTAATTAAAGACCAAAGATGTCAAATATCTGGCAAAAGAATATAATGTTTGTAGTTTTTTGTAATGTCCTTTTTATTGGAAATTTAATAAACAGACTTGTCCTATAATAGTACTTTTTCTCAAGAGTTTCAATAGTTTGTCTTCTTTAAGATAAGGTTTTGCGGACCACCTAGTCGATGGTCTTCATGCTTTTGGCCCACCAGTGACTTTGAGTTTGACATGGCTGACTTATACAGTGACCGTCTAAAGTCCGTTCCCCCCCTACTAATTTTTGAGCCAACTCGTATATCGCAACGAAATTTGGAGGGCTTAAATAGGAGATGAAAAGCTATTTTTTTATGAAAAATGATAGCTAAAAGTTATAAAATGGCGGCTACGCGCCATCTTGAGTTAATATTTTAAATACAACATCCCGCATATTATTCCATTTTCAAAATCTGCTCATTATTCTTAACATTTTTCTCTAATACACTTTATTCCTAAATGTAATTGTTTTCGAAATAATGACGTTTGAAAATTGAAAATCCGGTTTAAAATGAAGTAATGGTTTTAGTCACTTTCGATAAAAAATACTGCTAACTAAATTTTTTAATTAATATGTAGTTAAATCTTTTAATGAATTCGACTAATAAGAGGCGTAAAGACAGTATTTTAAGGATAAACAGTACCACTTACCGGAAAATCTTGAAGGTTACGAATTTGTTCTGTAAATTCACAAGGAAAACAAATTAGTTGGTAAAAAAATATTTTATTTATTTTTGAATAACACTTATTTAACCCCAACAATAATTATTTTATCAAGTGTTCGATGTGGCCCCCTCCTAAACCTTGACAATAAAGTGCCCTATTATGAATAGCTTCTCTCACGTTGATGAAAGTCTGTTCATCTATTTCTTCACATGCTTCTCTTATTCTGCGTTCCAACTCTTCTATTGTTTGACATTCAGTAGCGAAGATTTTTAACTTCAGATATCCCCAAAGGAAAAAATCTAGAGGGGTAAGATCCGGAGATCTTGGTGGCCATTCTGTACTTCCCCTGCGACCTATCCATCGCCCAGGAAAGTTTGTATCGAGAAACTCTCTAGCCATGCGATAGAAATGGGGAGGTGCTCCGTCCTGCTGAAATATGATTTCACGATTTTCAAACTCTTCCTGATTGTTTAATACAATTTGTCTTATTCGAGGTTCAGTTTCAGTTTCTAAAAGATTTCTGTAAAGATCTCCTGTAAGATTGCCTCTGATGAAAATCGGTCCAACAACGTGGTTGCCCAAAATCCCCGCCCAACCATTTACTTTTTCAGGAAACTGGGTATGCCCTTCTCTAAAAATATGCGGATTAGTATCGCTCCAGTATCGTACGTTCTGTTTGTTGACTTTTCCATTAAGGAAAAACGTGCATTCATCTGAGAAACATACACGTTTTAGGAAGGATCGTTCTCCTTCAATTTTTCTTGTTAACCACTCACAAAATTCAACCCTCCGGTCTGGATCATCCTCCGTGAGAGCATGCAGGATTTTCATTTTATAGGAATGAAATTTTTCATTTTTTAGGACTCTTTGGACACTTTTCGAACTTACTTCGCAGGATTCAGCAACTGCAGACGTCGACTGAGTAGGATTAATTACCATTGCAGCAACAATTTCAATTTTTTTTTTCTTCTGAAAGAGGTGGTCTTCCTGATCTTGGAGCATCTTTCATCGTACCAGTTGCTTGGAGCTTATTTAAAAGTTTGCGCAAATATGACCGCGAAATAGGGTTTTCGGGAAATCTATCGTTAAACATACGGACTGCTAGATGACAATTTCTTCCAGCTTCTCCAAAAATCAAAACTGCTTCAAATTTATCGTGTAAACTGCGAGCCATGGTCACACTTTTCATAAAATAATTAAGATGCTCAACGGACTATTTGACAGTTAGTTATCAAGATGTTACCGCGACAACGATTTTGTTTCCAACGCAAACTTGATCGTATTTTTGATTGAATTTGAAATGACCAAAATGTCAATTTTTAAACGTCATTATTTCGAAAGCAATTACATTTAGGAATAAAGTGTATTGGAGAAAAATGTTAAGAATAATGAGCAGATTTTGAAAATATTAATAAAATTAAATTAAAATATTAATTCAAGATGGCGCGTAGCCGCCATTTTATAACTTTTAGCAATCATTTTTTCATAAAAAATAGCTTTTCATCTCCTATTTAAGCCCTCCAAATTTCGTTGCGATATACGAGTTGGCTCAAAAATTAGTAGGGGGGGAACGGACTTTAGACGGTCACTGTATAAACTCTTTAAATGTATAAAACATACAATGTGTCGTTACTGTGGGATTTCTGTCTGAAAAGTGCTAGTAAATGAGAAATTTTTGAGAGAAACTGATTTTTTTTTTAAATAAAAAAGTAGGTTTTGTCGGAAAATTGGTTACGGCGCCGGAAAGTACTCAAAAATATACACAAAATGGACTGTTTAGGAAGGGTCTTGGAATATATACAGGGGTCGCAAATACGAGGTGAAGTTTGCACAAAAATTTTTTTTTCCTTAACTTTTAAAATGCTTAATTTTTTTAAATACGGTTTTCAAAATTCGATGTAGCTTTTAAGGGAGTAATTTATTTTGAAAAAAATTTGGGACAGCTCTCAAAAAAAAACATGTTTTTTTTCCTGTAACTTTTGAACTACTTAAAAATTTTTTGTACGATTTTCGCAGTTCCATGTAACTTTTAGGGGCATCATTTATTTGACATATGTCAAAAAAAATTTTCTCCTCGTAATTTCGTTTTCCAATACGGTAGGTACGTTTTATTCAGGTAATTAAAATAAAGCCTTTTATTTTCCCGATAACTTCTGAACTGCTTAAAATTTTTAGATGCGGGTTTCACAGTTTCTTTTAAGTTTTAATGTCGTAATTTAATTTAGAGAAATATTTTTGCAGCTGTCCAAAAAAACGTCTAGTGTTCCTAACTTTTAAATAGCTAATTTTTTTTAAATGAGATTTTTACAGATAATTGTATAGCATATATATCCGTAACCGGATGTATCGGACTAGCAGACGTTTGCTAATCAAAAATAGCCTTCAAACTTATAATAATAGTAAGATAGGATCAAACATAAGTGTGTAAGACTAGATACCTAAGGTCACGCACACACACGACTAATACACGCACCCAGAGTCCACAGAGACAACTTCACATATTACTTGTTGTTATGTCAGAATGGTGTATTATTTGGAGTTAGGATCCAGTAAAATAAAACAAAAGTGGTTTTTTAAATTCTCGACGTTTCGTCCGCATCCTCCAAATAATAAACCACACTAACATAACAATCGTTAACGAAAACAATTTAAAAACTTAATATCTGAGAATTATCTGCGGACCAATCAAGTAGGTAATGACTGATAATATATAACATGCAGGATATAGAATCTATATATGTGTCCTGAGGATGCAACAATAAAGTTGCGAAACGTCCACAATTTAAAAAAGAACTTGTTTTTTCACTGGATCCTAACCCCAAATAATACACCACTCTAACAAATGTGTTTAACATTGTTTCATATGACCCTTAATCTTTGACCAAAATTTGAAGTCAATCGGGTAAGTAGTTTTTCATTATACCGCGAACAAACAAAAGGACCGACGGAATTGCGAAAATATGTTTTTCGGCTTTTAGGTACCCTGAAACGTGAAGATCTGAAAAAAATTCGGAGGGTGATTTTTTCACGATTACATACTTTGTATATTTATGGTGAAAGAACAATTTGTTGCATCAAAATACAAGATTTTAACCAACTAACCAAACTTGTTATTCGGACGGCGTTGTATTTAACCAAGTTAGCATCATCAGCAGATGATATAAACAGTTTATATCATCTGCTGATGATTATAACTTTTAGCAATCATTTTTTCATAAAAAATAGCTTTTCATCTTGTATTTTGATATTCTTCCACCACAGGTTCCAAATTTGTTGCATATACAAATTGATCAAAAATGTCAGCAAAGATGAGGCTAAAGAAAAAGGTGCCGACGTAACATTCGTGTTGCTGATGGGAAATTGTGAAATATTTGACGATGTGGATGTTTCGAAACTGTAGCTGGAAGTTGATGGAATATGACCGACTATTCTACATATCCATCTGCAGTAGTTGTGGATTTCCATCCTCCTAAGCGTTTGATATTGGTAATTCCTTCACCAGTCTTGGCCAGTAAAGGGGCGGATGATCGCCTGAAGCTGTGGCCTGTGTCTAACTCGGGATTTTTGAGCCCTATGTAAGCTGCAATTTTGCCGGGAATTTTTTCCTTTGCACAAAAAATTTTTTTTTCCTTAACTTTTAAACTGCTTAATTTGTTTAAAAGGATTTCAAGGAAATGTTCGATGTAGCTTTTAGGAGACAACGGGAGTAATTTATATCTTGAAAAAATTTTCCAAGTTTGACATCTATACAGGAAAATCGACTCAATATATTTTTATTTTTGTATGTGTCCTGAGTTGGTGAGATCTCCAAATGGGTCTTAACTGGGCAAACGCTCATTTGGCTTTATCTATTCATCTTTCAACATCTATGTCTGTGCCCCCGTTTTTAGAAACCATACTGCCTGAATATAAAAAGGTTTCGACGCGTTTTATTGGTTGATTGTTTATTATTAGCTGCTCATTGTTGTTATTGTTGACTATCATTTCCAGATTTAAATAACTGCTGTTATTAATTTCATTAGAAATAACAAATAATCTGACGGAATGGTTTTTTAAGTTGTAAGTAACGATTAATTTAATTTAGAGAATGCTATCATTTGTCGGAAACCTGGTTAAAAAACAGAATTCCTAATATTTAAATCCAAACTATACATTTTAGGCAAACCGCCCGACAAGATTTGGAGGTATTGCTTTATACATATAAATCACATTCAATTTCGTGTTCTACTCCAAGAAACAAATGAATTTTTTGAACATAATCAAAAAAGCCTGGTCAAAACATTATAGTTGGAAACATCTACAGACCACCTAAATCAGAGTATGTACAGTTTTTAAATAGGTTTGAAGACTGCTTGACAGACTTTTTTCCAGACTGTAATCAATTATTTTGTCTTGGTGATTTTAATGTAAATTTATATGACAAACAATTTAAAATACCTTATCTCTTTCGCACTTAACTGAGTCCTTCGGCCTTAAGCAAATAATTGATTTCCCAACAGGATATACATCTATATATGTGCTCCTTGACTTAATTTTTTCTAATTCGGATAATGTTTTGCGAAACGTCACTGAATTTAAAAAAGAACATATGTTGTTTCATGTAAACTTAATTTTAAATCTGTAAATATATGTCGTTTCTTTTTCATATGTGCCCTGCATAATATAAATTTTGTCTTTTCAGCATGACCTTGAAATGATTCATTGGCAGCGTATATTTATCTTAATGACATCGATCAAAAAGAAACCACGGAATTCTGCAATTGTTTGACAAACATTCTCCAATAAAAACCGTAAATGGCAAAAAAAAATACTGCCCATGGATCACGGAAAACATTTTATGCAAAAATTACATACTTTGTATATATATGGCTTTGAAGCACTAATTTGAACATTATATACAAACAATTGCGGATGTAACAACCAATGCAATAAGAGCAGAAAAAAAAGCGTATATGAATTTTAAGTTTCGAAACATCAGCAACCATGATAAATGGAAATATTTAAAAAACTTAATATTGCGAAATCGAAACATCTTGATTTGCCTCCAACATTTAACGATTGTAATGCATTAAATAAATATTTTATTGAGTCACGTGGATTTACATTTTTGGAATATTTTATTAATTTTTATCAAAATAATAAAATTGTGTCTAATACATTTGAATTTTGCCCTGTTACCGATGCAGAAATTATGGAAATTCTAAAATTCATTAAATCAAAGGCTTTTGGTTTGGACGCAATCAATATAACTTTAATAATTAGATGTTGTCCCTTTTTGGTTCCATTTATTAGACATATTATAAATGTATGTATTAAAAAATCATATTTTCCTCTCGAATGGAAAAAGGCTAAGGTAATGCCACTCCCTAAAAAAAACAATCCGACTGAATTTGAGCACTTACGTTCAATATCAGTTTTGCCGATTCTCTCCAAAATTTTAGAAAAATGCATGGAAAGCCAAATTCGATATTTTTTAAATAATAACAATATACTTCCTGAAAAGCAATCTGGCTTTCGCAAAGGATATAGTTGCTCCACAGCCCTTAGTGAAGTAACAGATGATATACTGGGAGAGTTGGATGATGGTAAGGTTACTGTTCTGGTCCTTTTGGACTACAGTAGAGCATTTGATATGCTAAACCATAGCACACTTGTTGCGCTACTGCATTATTGTGGTTTTACGCAGAGCGCTGTGAGGCTTGTGGCTTCTTTTTTGACAGACCGATTTCAGGTAGTTCAACATAACGGGCAAACCTCTGATTTTTTAAAGGTTACTTCGGGTGTTCCTCAGGGTAGTATTCTGGGACCATTGCTGTATTCCATTTATACTTCCAATTTCTTTAAAGAACTTCAACATTGCAAATACCATCTTTATGCCGATGATACTCAGCTTTATTTTTCATTTAGCCCTACGGCCCATCAGTTTGCCAACAACTGCATAAATCGTGACTTACAGGCGATTTATGAGACTTCAAAAAGACACACCTTAAAGTTAAATGCCAAAAAATCAGTTGCTCTCTTCTTCGGTAATGATGCATCCAGGTTAACTACTTTTAATCAACTGAACATCTCGATAAACGGTACAAGAGTTGAGTTTCGCGAATCCGCTAGAAATTTGGGTCTAGTGATGGATACCAGACTTAGATTTAAGGATCACATTTCGTCAAAATTAAAAAATGCGTATGGTACTCTTAAGTTGCTTTATTCTCATAGACATTTTTTGAATCAAGATACCAAAAAAATGCTTTGTGATTCTTTAATCCTCTCGTTGTTTAATTGTTGTGATAATATCTACGGTCCATGTTTGGACAATATTGACATAAGGAGGGTTCAAAAGTTGCAAAATTCGTGTCTGCGATTTATCTTTGGTATCCGTCGACGTCGGGGTGTTACCCACAAGTTGAGAGAGATTGGGTGGCTCAATATGCAAAATCGCCGAATATTCAATTCGTTAAGTTTCTTTTACAAGATTATCAAGTACAAATCTCCACCGTATCTATTTCGAAGACTTACATTTAGGACCGACATTCATAGGTTAAATATCCGACGCAAGGTTATTCTCACAATTCCTAGGCATAAAAAACAAATTTTTAAAGGATCATTTTCTTATTGTTCCGCTTCACTTATTAATAAATACAAAATTAGCGATTTCTGTGAAAGCCTTGTTACTTTCAAAAGCAAACTTAAAAAAATTTTACTACTATAAAAATCTAAGCTTTTTACCATTTTTTTTTTAATTTAATCTTTTTTATTGATCTTGCTTTTTTTGTGCCATTCCCCTTCCTTTTCCTTTTTGTTGTATTTGTCTTCACGCATTTTTACAGTGTTGTTCTATGTAATGGATACTTTTTTTAAAAAACGAATTTTGTTATTCTGTATTCTTAGGGTAATTTTAAGTAGGTACAAGGCCTCAACAGCTTCTGAACTTAGGTTTAGAAAGCTGACATAAAGGCCTTTAATCTCAAAATAATATGAATTGAGAAACACAAAATGTAAAAATGTAAAAATTATCTACTTTGTATTTTGAGATTAATAAACGTCTTATTATTATTATTATTATCAACGGTCAATTTAGTTAATTCTTCACGTCGGCAAGCACTAGCTAGCCCCAAAATGGTTAACTGAGTTCAAATTTGGTCAAACATTAAGGGTCATATGGGGATAACCTGTTAATATTTTGGTAAAAATCTACAACACGATGGTGGTCCAGTGAAACGTAAAAAAAATATTACTGAAAACCTAATTACCCAATTCATTTCAAATTTTGCACAAAAATTATGATTTATATAAGAATGAACTGGTAACATTTTGGTATGAATCCAAAATAGCAAAACAAAATGGCGGCCCAATAAATTAAAAAAAAATCCCCCAAATGCGATTTTGACGAAGCGTCTTCAAAACTGGTCTTTTCAGAAAAAGAATGTAATAACAATAATTAACGATAAATACATTACTGTTTATAAATTCAAACTTTAAGGGAGAACTGCACGCAAAAAGTGAAAAACTAGCGACAAGGTTTAGTCAAGTTCAAAGTGAGATGAAAAGGTACCTACGTATTAGAAAAAACTTCCTGCACGTCCGTCCTCAAAAAAATGTGTTATGTATAAGCAATTTAAATTACATTTCGTTTAAAAATGGGTTCAAAAGGGTTCACGCGCTGCAGAAATACAAAGACATGAGTACGATTTACCATTTCAAATTTTGCAGTTACGTAGACAAAGGATCAATGCAAGGCGATATAGAGCCATTTTGTGGAAAAAAATTATATGCGACGGCGTTTGCGTCAAAAAGTGGTCGAAAAATGGTCGAAAATGGACAAATGTACTTCTATTTCATAATTCTAAATTAGATTTTTTCATAAAAAAACGCATTTAGCGCCCAACTATACATATTTCCCTATTTAAATCACATTGAAGCTAATACATATCTCTTATAGTTTTAACATAATATTGCAGCGGCGGAAGGCTTGCAAATGATTCATAATACTGCGTGCAGTTCCCCCTTAAACTATATTTTATTAAATAAGTTCATAATAGAATAATGTCACTCCTTCTCTACTATACTAATTAATTTTTATAAGTCCTTGGTTTATCGTAAGCCAATGAAACAAATTAAGCCGATCGATGATGAGATAAAAACGAAAAGATAAAACCTATTTACAAAGTGATTATTATAATATCAACTGGTTTTCTTGACAAATCCCTTATTAGTTATGGTTAAGGTATTAAGATATGATGGAGACACACATTTACCTGACCTGTTGATGAAACTGTAAAGCATGCCTTTGAAAGGGGTGTGATGCGACAATACGAGGCAAATAAAAATCAGTGTGCCTTATAGGAAGCAAAGACCAGCTACCTTCAAGGTGTAAAAGGTGTAGTTAATGACTTTAGGTTATGCCTCTATTATTCGGCTTCCGGTCTTCTGTTATGTCCGGTTTATGACCGAAATACTACTCCTATTGTCCGCATAGCCAAGTTAGAGTAGCTTCTCCGAGCCAAGAAATAACGATACCACTTTTCTATTAGCTAAAAAGCAGTTTAATTTCAAGCCTATATATACAGTGTGTATATATAAATATATAAATATATATATATATATATATATATATATATATATATATATATTTTTATATATATATATATATATATATATATATATATATATATATATATATATATATATATATATATATATATATATATATATTATAAGCAAAAACCATTTTAGCGTTCCTTTTTATTGATATGGAACAAAAAGAGCCAGTTTTGTTTACTTTTAAGTTTTGTTTACTTTTGTGTAAAATGCCTGGCCTTTCTCTTTGCAAGACAGTAGTTGTCAGTGTCAGTGTCATAGTCTTTTGAATTTCATTAACTGCATAATACCTAATTACAGAAAAATGGTTCATTTAACAGAAATGCATAAAATAACAATTCTACAAACGATTGGTTATGGAGATAACACACGAACACAAGTGGAAGTTGCTCGCTTATTTCATGAAAAATTTCCAAATTTGCCGCATATATCCCAAGGCACAATTAGTAAAATAGAAAAGCAGTTTCGCGAGCTTGGAGATGTGAGGCAGATAAAAAAAGCAGCTGCCAATTCAATAAATGATGATACTAAATTGGATATTATGCTTGTGTTTGAGGAAAACCCACATAGTCGACAAGCCGCCGCAATGTTCGATATTAGCCATTCGTCGATTATTCGAACATTAAAAGAAAATAAAATGCATCCCTATAAAGTGATACCAACTCAGGAGCTCATGGAAGACGATTATGATAGGAGAACTTATTTTTGTGAACAAATGATGGCTATGTTAGATAACAATGTTATTCAATTAGAACATGTTTTGTTTTCGGATGAGTGCACCTTTACACTTCACGGTCATGTAAATCGTCAAAATTGCCGCTATTGGTATAGGGAAAATCCTCACTGGATCAGCGAAGAACATACTCAATATCCTGAAAAGTTAATGTTTGGGCAGGAATTGTTAGGGATCATATCATAGGCCCCTTTTTCATTGACGGCAATTTGAATGGCGATAATTATTTAGCACTGCTCCAAAATAATGTCGTGATAACTTTGACAAATTTGTATCCGGATCCAGCAAACCCACCAGTTCCAGCGAATATGATATGGTTTCAGCAAGATGGAGCACCGCCCCATTACCAAATTAATGTCCGGCAGTACCTCAACGGAATATTTCCAAATCGGTGGATAGGGAGACGAGGATCGATAGAATGGCCAGCGCGATCCCCTGATCTGACGCCATTAGACTTTTTCTTATGGGGACATATTAAAAATGTTGTATACAAAACTAAACCCCTCGACTTAGCTGACTTAAGAAGACGAATAACGCTTGCGATTAGATCGGTCACGCCTGAGATGCTAAATAACGTTAGAAGAAATTTCTAGTTAAGATTAGGAATTTTCCAAGACGTTCGCGGCGAGCATATTCAACAGTTCCTAAATTAACTTTTTACTTTTGTTTATACATTATGAAGAAATAAATAATTTTATTTTTTTAATCTTAATTTTTGCAATAAATTTGAAAACACTTAATATTGCCGAAATAGTTGAAGATAGGTATAGGACATTGAACATAAAATATGTTTAGAATCTCTAAAGAATCCAAAAATTAAATAATATCTGGGGTGTTGCATTTGAAATACGAAAGTTGGCATTGACCACTGTTACAGGACACACCCTTTATAAAAAGTTTTTATTGGAGAAAATGAGCAACTAAAAATACCAATCGACGGGTCCAAGCGTTTTTCCGAACACGCCCCCATTTATTTATTATCGAATTTATTCCATTTGGCTAATACACACTATATATATATATATATATATATATATATATATATATATATATATGTATATATATATGTAATTTCAAGCCTATATATATATATATATATATATATATATATATATATATATATATATATATATATATATATATGTATATATATATATGTAATTTCAAGCCTATATATATATATATATATATATATAGATATATATATATATATATATATATATATATATATATATATATATATATATATATATATATATATATATATATATATATATATATATATATATATATATATATATATATATATATATATATATATATGTATATATATATGTATATATATATATATATATATATATATATATATATATGTATATATATATGTATATATGTATATATATATATATATATATATATATATATATATATATATACAGTGGGTCTACTTAAGTTCTCTACATATGGGAAACTTTTTTATTAGTAGTTTTACGGAAAAAAGTTTCTCTTTATAAAAAGTTCTGCTTTCTACCAAAATAATATTAAAATATTCAAACTTGAGATTGCATATACAGGGTGGTCAGAAATTCCAAAAAATCGAAATTGGCTCAAGAGAAAAGTTGGAAGTAAACGTTGCTTCATCGGTAAAAATAATGCGTCTTGCCATAAAAGGATCATCTTCTAGCTCCCCTTGTATCAGACAGCAAAACTCGAACCGTCGCTCAAAGTGTCCTGATCTCAAGGTATGTATAAATTTTGGTTTGTAAGGTCGAAAACTGTTTTCTTTCAATATTTTTGAAACTGTATCTTTACCTACGTTATTTGGCAATGTTGCTGACCTTTTGCGTAGGGACTTTTTAGGGTCTTCTATCACAGAGAGCATTACTTGATTTGTAGTTTCGTCATTCGCAACCCTTGACCTCCGTTTCTTGTTAAATATATATATATATATATATATATATATCGGGGTGTCTGTTGTTAAAAATGTCTGCAGCTTCTCGAAATGTTTTATAATTTTCTCCGACAATTAAAATTATTTCAATTATCTTCTTTGCTTAATTTATATATATATATATATATATATATATGGTTAACAACGGCAGTGACAATACCATTATCAACATTCGATAAATAAGGAAATTTTGCTGGTATGTAGGTAGGAACAAAAGTAAGAAACTGGACTTGCCAGTAAAAAGCCAAAGTTTTACATTCCTTAACCTTAAGAAGTGATTTCAGATAGGAAGCAACGAATCTAGTGCTAGATATATTTATTTGTTCTAGTAAGATTTTGTATTACATTTTGCTATAAAATAAAAATTAAAGGTACTTTTCTCTTGAGTCAATTTCGATTTTTTGGAATTTTTGACCACCCTGTATATGCAATCTCAAGTTTGAATATTTTAATATTATTTTGGTAGAAAGCAGAACTTTTTATAAAGAGTAACTTTTTTCCGTAAAACTACTAATAAAAAAGTTTCCCATATATACAGAACTATAAGTAGACACACTATATATATATATATATATATATATATATATATATATATATATATATATATATATATATATATATATATATATATATATATATATATATATATATATATATATATATATATATATATATATATATATATATATATATATATATATATATATATATATATATATATATATATATATATATATATATATATATATATATATATATATATATATATATATATATATATATATATATATATATATATATATATATATATATATATATATATATATATATATATATATATATATATATATATATATATATATATATATATATATATATATATATATATATATATATATATATATATATATATATATATATATATATATATATATATATATATATATATATATATATATATATATATATATATATATATATATATATATATATACCGGGTAACAATGAAACCCAGAGCGCCATTTGACAACGGCTAGAGATAAAAATATGGAATTTGGTGTGTTGATAGGGTTGAATATTGTGAACATTTGTAACATAAAAACAATTGAATATAGTTTCCGGTTTCCACGGAAATGACCGCGACTTCTATTTTAAATGGAACACCCTGTATATTTTGTGTTTTTTTAAACTCTCTTAACAATTTTAAACAACTTTTGTATAACATAACTTATGTCTCAAATGTATAGTTTTCCAAATAAGGTCACTTAAAAATGTCTCATAATTCATGTTGTTAATGGTCATCTCAAGCGAAAATCAATATTACTAGCACTTATTTAATTATACCACCGGCAAATCTACTGTTCAAAGGAATCCTCTTTTAAAATCATTTAAATTAAAAAAAAACGAATGTGATAAGGTAAAAATAAATGAACTTTCTTATACCCAGGGATGATTAATATTAACTAATAATAAAAGAAATAGAAAAAAGAACATACTTAATCATAATTAAGAATCACAAACACCTTCTTGTTCAATACAGCTCTCACATTTTTCATCATTTTTTCCGTAATACATTTCCTTTTTTAGTTATACTAATATTATTAATAGCACTAATAATTCTATTTCTTAAAATGTCCAAATTTTCATTTTGAGTTGACTGTTTGTTTGATATGACCCCAACAGAAAAAATCTAGAGGTGTCAAATCAGGCAAACGGGCTGGCCACCTTTCAAGTCCATTCGTTCCTATCTATTGGTCCCCAAACCTGTCATTTAAATAATTTACACAAATTCGAGCATTATGGGCCGGTGCACCATCTTGTTGAAAATAGATGTTGGGAATTTCTGCAAGAGGTAAACACTTTCCTTCGTTTTCATTTTGGGGAACTGTTTTCAAATGTTGTACTAGCCACGGAAAATAGGCATATCAGGATTGGTTTCTCTCGGGGTATCGCTCTGCGTAGAGTGTTTGAGCCTGCTTTTTATTTTCCAAGCACTCGCCATAAACGAGAAGCATATCTACTTGTTCCGCCCTTGTAAAACTTGCCATTTTAGAGATTACAAAGAACTTTTAGTCTACACCAATAGAGACACGAAATAAAGCACGAGAATTTACAAAAAGTGCAACAATCTGCCCAGCTCACAAGTGATAAAAGTTACTTGTCAAAGTTCAATTGTTTTTAAAAACTATAGCAACCTCTGTCAAGGCTAACATGATTATTTTAATTTTAGCAAAATTTTGTTTATAGGTAGTTATCACACTAGGTTAAGTTATCATTAACTTTCATAAACAACTGCAAAATTCAAAATTAGGTACCCTATTTTTATGATGTTAATATTTATCCAAAGCGAAAAACACTCAGTTGATCCGTTACAAGATCTGATTAAAACTTGAAAAATCGATTTGCGAAAAACCCTTTTTTTTAAACTCGGAATATTTTCTTTTTTAATATTTTATTGGATGAAGGCTTAGATAAAGAGTAAATAACCGTGATTGTTTTTATCCTGGCCTGCTCCGTTTTTCCATAAAATACAATTAAGTGGGAATTATGGCACATTTTTAAGTGGCGTTATTTGATCCATTTTAGACCCAGGTTATGTTATACAAAAATTGTTTAGAATTGTTAACAGAGTTCAAAAAAGACTTCTTCATGAAATTTAGTATTTTATTACACCTCGGAATACTCAGAATAATTCTCTTATGGCATTTTGTTCTAAAACTAAACTTATGGGTAGTTTTCTCTTCGGCCATTTTTATATTTTGTTTTTGAGAACCCTGTACAATATTTTTTGAGTTTTGTAATTCAAATAATATTTTCGGAGGAAGCAGAACTTTTTATGAGGAGTAACATTTTTCGTAAAATAAAAAGTAAAAAAAGTTTCCATTTGTTAAGAACTTGATTTATACTTTTATTCAAAAGTGAAGAGTAAAGTACCGTTATTATTAAAAATATGCAGAAAAGTAATTAAGAAAGGTTGGTTAAGATTTATTTTTATCTCTAAACATTAAATTGTAACTTACTATTCAAAATTTGACTTTTTCTAAGAAAAAAATTGATTTTATGAATGACTTGGACGCTAAATTTAGGAAATGAGAAGTTTTATTCGAGATTTATTCATTACATTTCATTGAGATACGGAAAATTCCTTATTTCCCAAATTTATTGCACAGGGCTTTATAGTAAGTTTTAGTAAAGCAGATTTCAATAAATGCTGATTAACTTCAAGATTTTAAGTACCCAATTTTCCATTTTGCAACAGTAACATTTGGTTTATTTTCAAATGAAACGCTTAATCAATAAAATACAGATTTTAATTTTCAGGAAAAAAGTTGTGTGACAGCCACAAGAGGCGAAAGTGGTCAACTTATAAAGTAATTTATACAAAAAAATAGCCGAACATTGACTTGTAATTCGATAAACATAAACTAACGATGCGGTATCAAATTAATTTAAATGACAATAAAAGGTATCACGGTGGCAAAAGTAGATTAGTAGGGGCCATTGACAATGGCATATTTGTCAGGATATAAGTGACTCTCAGCTTTCAAAAGGGACACCTGCTTTACGGTCCACTGCACTAAATATCAGTTTGTGAGTACGCTTATTTCTGGAGTGACACCCCGAGTCATTCACAAGACTGACGGAAAGAACTGTCACAAGCTTTGTGAATTGTAAGGCCGTGCTCAGTGGCGGACCGTTTAAATTTAAAAAATGCATGTTTTCATTAAATTAATAAGGTCAAAATTAGTTTCACAACGTTTCGAATGGTAACTGTGTCCAATCATTTTCAAGTGTAAACTAAATGTTAACTCTAAGGCTACAGGCTTATATACAGCATGTAAGGTAAGGAAATATCTCGTTTACCTCTCATCTGAATTTAGTGAAAATATATACACTTAGATATGAAATTATGCCGGAACCAATGGCGAGTTCCCCATTACTACCAAGTTTTTAGTATTACCTTTTATTAAAATACCTATTATTAATTTTACCTAATATTAATTACCTGATATGTTTGACAGTGTCAGTTTTGTTGTCACACTAGCCACCTGAACAATCTGATGCCGGTTGGAAAAATAGCTCTCAATTAGTTTTACAGTATTGTCACTAACACTAAACCACTTTAGTACCTCGTGCGAAACGTAATCGAAAGCCTTGCTCAGGTCACAGAAGCTGCTAGAAGCATACTCTTCACCCTCGAAAGCCACGTTGATGCCCGCAGGACCCTCTAGTGTTACCGAAACGTCCAAAAAATTCGGTGTTTGGACACTATTTGCAGGGCATCGGAAAAATCGTCATAACTTTTTACCCTTTAGTAAATTTTTGACGTGCTATGCGCTATTCGACTCAGAAAGAACGAATTTTAAAACACTGAAATTTTCAAATTTGTTCGCCTGCCTATCTGTTCAGAATCTATCGTGAAAGTTGACGTATATTGTGCAAGTCGCGACCTGCAGAGCGTCGGGAAAATCGCCATATTTCCGGTGTCGTTCAACTTACGGGGATGCGGTTTGCATTGTTTTATTGAGACATGATCACTTTATCTATGTGTTTGATTTCGTGGTCGGGAAATTTAGGAAAATGTGGAAAAATAATTTTCAAAGTGAAAATTTAGTCATATCTCGGAAAATATTGGTCAAAAGTCACTACAAATGATTTCAATACATTTCTTAGCTCAAAATACATATAGAAACATATTTGTTTAAAGCATTTTCAAAAAAAAATTTTCTTTTCATTTTTTCGGTGAAAAAAATCGCATGCAAAAATGGTCGAAAATTTTTCGATCTCATATTAATATCAAAATTTTTTTCTTTAATAATTCGATGCCCTAGAAACCGAAAAAAAACATCAGTTTTGTCCTACGATGCCTGCAGGACCTTCTACTGCTACCAAAACGTCCGAAAAATTCGGTGTCGGAACGCCATTTGCAGGGCTTCGGGAAAATCGTCATAACTTTTTAACCTTTAAGAAATTTTTGACGTGCTAAGCGCTATTCGACTCAGAAAGAACGAATTTATAAACACTGAGATTTTCAGATTTGTTCGCCTGCCCATCTGTTCAGAATCTATCGTGAAAGTTGACGTATATTGTGCAAGTCGCGACATGCAGAGCGTCGGGAAAATCGCCATATTTCCGGTGTCTTTCAACTTACGGAGATGCGGTTTGCGTTGTTTTATTAGGACATGATCACTTTATTTATGTGTTTGATTTCGTCGTCGGGAAATTTAGGAAAATGTGGAAAAATAATTTTCAAAATGAAAATTTAGTCATATCTCGGAAAATATTGATCACAACTCACTACAAAAGGTTTCATTGCATTTCTTCGCTCAAAATACATATAGAAACATATTTGTTTAAAGCGTTTTCAAAAAAAAATTTTCTTTTCATTTTTTCGGTGAAAAAAATCGCATGCATATACATGCAAAAATGGTCGAAAATTTTTCGATCTCATATTAACATCAAATTTTTTTTCTTTACTAATTCGATGCCCTAGAAACCGAAAAAAACATTAGTTTTACCCTAGGATGCCTGCAGGACCTTCTACTGCTACCAAAAAGTCCGAAAAATTCGGCGTCGGGACGCTATTTGCAGGGCTTCGGGAAAATCGTCATAACTTTTTAACCTTTAAGAAATTTTTGACGTGCTATGCGCTATTCGACTCAGAAAGAACGAATTTATAAACACTGAAATTTTCAAATTTGTTCGCCTGTCCATCTGTTCAGAATCTATCGTGAAAGTTGACGTATATTTTGCAAGTCGTGACATGCAGGGCGTCGGGAAAATCGCCATATTTCCGGTGTCGTTCAACTTACGGAGATGCGGTTTGCGTTGTTTTATTAGGACATGATCACTTTATTTATGTGTTTGATTTCGTCGTCGGGAAATTTAGGAAAATGTGGAAAAATAATTTTCAAAATGAAAATTTAGTCATATCTCGGAAAATATTGATCACAACTCAACAACTACAAAAGGTTTCATTGCATTTCTTAGCTCAAAATATATATAGAAATATATTTGTTTAAAGCATTTTCAAAAAAAAATTTTCTTTTCATTTTTTCGGTGAAAAAAATCGCATGCAAAAATGGTCGAAAATTTTTCGATCTCATATTAATATCAAAACTTTTTTCTTTACTAATTCGATGCAAAACATCAGTTTTGCCCTAGGATGCCGGCAGGACCTTCTACTGCTACCAAAACGTCCGAAAAATTCGGCGTCGGGACGTCATTTGCAGGGCTTCGGGAAAATCGTCATAACTTTTTAACCTTTAAGAAATTTTTGACGCGCTCTGCGCGAAATGATCACTTTATTTATGTATTTATGGGGAAATTGGGAGCAAGGAAATAGCTATAGTTGCTGGCATCATTTGCATCTCCCCTTTTCAGGATTAAGTGTAGATGGAAATATACTTTCCGCTAGGCACAAGTTGATAAGTTTAGTCAATGGAATTATAATAATATTAAAACTTTTTTATTAGTAGTTTTACGGAAAAAACTTACTCTTTATAAAAAGTTCTGCTTTCTGCCAAAATAATACTAAAATATTCAAACTTGAGATTGCATATACAGGGTGGTCAAAAATTCCAAAAAATCGAAATTGACTCAAGAGAAAAGTACCTTTAATTTTTATTTTCTAGCAAAAAGTAATACAAAATCTTACTTAGAATAAAAAAACATATCTAGCACTAGATTCGTTGCTTCCTATCTGAAATCACTTCTTAAGGAATGTAAAACTTTGGCTTCTTACTGGCAAGTCCAGTTTCTTACTTTTGTTCTTACCTACATACCAGCAAAATTTCCTTATTTATCGATTGTTGATAATGGCATTGTCACTGCCATTGTCAACCACAATACTGTATTACTTTATTGAAACATCAGTTTGAATATTATAGTAAAAAGAAATGCCGCTGAAATTAAGCAAAGAAGATAAAATTGAAATAATTTTAATTGTCGGAGAAAATTATAAAACATTTCGAGAAGCTGCAGACATTTTTAACAACAGACACCCCGATAAAATTATGCATTTTACAACAGTGGGGAATATTCTAACTAAATTGAAGACTTTTGGAAATGTAGAAAATAACTTTAACAAGAAACGGAGGTCAGAGAGTCTCTGTGATAGAAGACCCTAAAAAATCCCTAAGCAAAAGGTCAGCAACATTGCCAAATAACGTAGGTAAAGATACAGTTTCAAAAATATTGAAAGAAAACGGTTTTCGACCTTACAAACCAAAATTTATACATACCTTGTGACCAAGAGACTTTGAGCGACGGTTCGAGTTTTGCTGTCTGACACAAGGGGAGCTAGAAGATGATCCTTTTATGGCAGTACGCATTATTTTTACCGATGAAGCAACGTTTACTTCCAATGGGACTGTAAGTTCGTAAAACTGTCGTTGGTGGAGTGACGTTAATCCTAATTTTGTTATACAAACTCGTGATCAGTATTCATTCAAAAAACAAATGTGTGGTGCGGAATTTATAAAGATAGAGTAATTGGACCAGTTTTTTTCGACATAATTTAAATAGTCAACGCTACTTGGATTTTCTAAATACTTACTTGTACGATTTTATTCATGAACTACCCATAAGTGAGAGGTTCCAAATATGGTACCAGCAGGATGGCGCACCATGCCACGGAGCAAGGGATGTAAGACAATACTTAAATTTTATCTTTAATGGACTAGTAATCTCTGGCCAGCTAGATCTCCGGACTTAAACCGATTATTTCTTTTGGGGCTACTTAAAAGAGAAAGTGTATCTAAAGAGGCCGTTTCAGAATGTTGATCATGTGGAGAGGCTAATTAGGGAAGAGATACAGGCCATAACGCCTGCCATGATTAGAAACGTTTTAAGAGAATTTTCTGTAAGAACGGTTACCTGTATGGAAATAGATGTTGAGGCAAATGTGCAGTGACGGTACAATTAGTTTTTATTGTTAATTAAGTTATATACAAACAAAACAAACAAATAAAAGTATGCTTTATTGCCGCAGAGAAATTTTACAATTTTATGGACAAACAAAATATACCTAAAATAAGACATATCAAAACATTAATCGAAAAGAATTTCGATAGGTCGATGCTTTTTAAAAATGTAAATTATCAATTTACCAAATCGTAAAACACACGTTAGAATATAACATAACATTGCCGCAAAACAGTTAATGAATCCTAATAACCTTATAAAAGTAAACAAACACACATGTACGAGGTGAATAAATTCGATGACATTCAAATCAAAATTGCAACTATGCGACCTTAAACTCTATGTTATTATAGTTATACAAATAATTGTGATGTTAAACAGAAGGTATAATGAACTAGTGTAGAATGTAGTATACAAAAAAGAATTAAATTTTGTTTTTAATCCAATACCTAACAAAAATAATTAAGTTTTAAGTGAATGTTCGACAGTTCTTTTCTCTATATGATGATTTTCAAAATTTGTTTGTTTTGTTTGTTTATAATTGTCTCCGACAATTAAAATTATTTCAATTTTATCTTCTTTGCTTAATTTCAGCGGCATTTCTTTTTACTATAATATTCAAACTGATGTTTCAATAAAGTAATACAATATTGTGGTTGACAATGGCAGTGACAATGCAATTATCAACAATCGATCAAGAAGGAAATTTTGCTGGTATGTAGGTAGGAACAAAAGTAAGAAACTGGACTTGCCAGTAAGAAGCCAAATTTTTACATTCCTTAAGAAGTGATTTCAGATAGAAAGCAACCAATCTAGTGCTAGATATGTTTTTTTATTCTAAGTAAGATTTTGTACTACACTTTGCTATAAAATAAAAATTAAAGATACTTTTCTCTTGAGTCAATTTCGATTTTTTGGAATTTTTGACCACCCTGTATATGCAATCTCAAGTTTGAATATTTTAATATTATTTTGGCAGAAGGCAGAACTTTTTATAAACAGTAAGTTTTTTCCGTAAAACTACTAATAAAAAAGTTTCCCATATGTAGAGAACTTAAGTAGACACACTGTATATGTGTTACTAAATTAAATTGCATCACACTTCACTATTTCTAATAAAAGGAAAGGTTCATAACGAGGGAACAGTATTACAGTATAGTCTAAGAAATGTTTTTCAAGTCAAGTAAAAGTAAAAATTAATGGTTGAGTACGCCACTGCCATTTTCGACTAAACACGAAAAATGTAATCTGTAGTTGCACCCCTGTTGAACATCCTCCCTTTGCCCGCGCTCAGTGACATCATTTCACCCAAATTAATCCTATTACATCACTCGTATTTGGGCGATAATTCACGCGGAACCGTTATAAACACCACTATTTAAACGATTATATTTCATAGCTTGCGCAATTTGTCAAAGCGTCGAAAAGGTATTACGACAAAAGGTGTTTTCGGCATTAACGCAGATTATAGATTGCTGCACGCTAGTTTACACCAGCTAAATAAACTAGTCCTATTATGCATATTCTGGCGGTAGTAAGATATACAGCCCTTTAGACTTCATAATTAACTATAAATTCCTTATAGAGTTACACTTTATCAGAACTATTCTATATGAGGATGGCTCGAAATATAAAAAAAAATATTGATACCATAACCTTACGCGGTTAAATAAGAACTAATTTTCCATTTTTAACATGACAACGTTGCGATATCTTCTTTTATTTCCTTTACTTATTTTTTTTTATAATTTTGTTCTTTTACTGTTCATCTGCGTGGAGTAAGATATATTTTTTGTTCTTAAAAGAAAGACTGACATGTGTACATGAATAATGAATACGATTGATTTTTATACAGAATTGCATTCTTTCGCTAACATTGAAACCTTAAATATTTGTCCGACTGAGTTGCGCTCCAATGAAAATGATTTAATAAATATTGTACATATTAACATACGAGGCGCTAGAAAAAACTTCGAAGAATTTGTATTGTTTGTTGAGAGTTTAGACTGCACTTTTGATGTCATAATTTTGAGTGAAACTTGGCAGGTTAACTGTTTGGACATATTTAAGCTTACAAATTATAACACTTTTTATTCAAACGGGAATTTCAACCAAAATGATGGTGTACTAGTTCTGGTCAGGAGGGCTATACACGTTGACGGTTTTGAGAATATAAGGTGTAACGATGTGACTTGTTCAATTTTAAATTTCAAATATAGTGAAATTACTTATCAAATTTCTGCGCTGTATAGACCACCATCATCCGATGTTACTAACTTTCTTACTGATCTTAACGAAATACTATTAAATAAAAACATCAATGCAGTGTGTATTTTTGGTGGAGACATTAATATAAATTTAATGCGTCCGAATGGAGCTGTAAATGATTATGAAAATACTCTGACTAAGAACGGGTTTTTGAGTTATATAAATAAACCAACTAGGATAACAACAGAATGCGAATCTTGTATCGATCATTTTTTTCTTTACTGCCCCCTGAAAATAACTGATACATTTCGGTTTATTCCATATATTATTACATCTGATATAACAGATCATCTTCCTATTGTTTTAAAAATACAGCCCCTTATTAAAATTAATAAAAATTATAAAAACGAAGAAAGATACTACATGCATCTCAACTATAATAAATTAAAGCAAATATTAGAGAAAACTCGATGGGATGATGTGTATGACAAAAACCAAAGCGAATCTGCATATGAATTTTTTAGTAATAAATTAAACTACGCCATTAAATCTTCACATGAAAAAATCACAATAACTGCAAGGACAAAAAAAACTAAAGCCTTGGATGACTTGGGGCCTAGTAAAATCTATTAGACATAGGGACATATTAAAGAAACAAATTCTAAAAAATAAAAATAATGCAACACTTATAAGTGAATACAAAAATTATAGAAATACTCTAAATAAACTAATAAAAGAAACTAAAGCAAACTACTTTAAAAATAAATTTGAGGAAACCAAGCAAAATCCCAAAAAAATGTGGCAAATAATAAATGAAGAACTACAGTATAAAAATACTACCGAAAATAATAATGTCTTACTCTAAAAAAGTGTATACAAAAATTATAGAAATACTCTAAATAAATTAATAAAAGAGACTAAAGCAAACTACTTTAAAAACAAATTTGAGGAAACCAAGCAAAATCCCAAAAAAAATGTGGCAAATAATAAATGAAGAACTACAGTATAAAAATACTACCTAAAATAACCAAAACTCTCGCTAAAAGATGATAACAATGTTTTACAACCAAATAAGAAAATAGTTGGAGACATATTTAATAAATACTTCATAAATATTGGTAAAACAATGGCAGACAAACTCCCTTCTGAGAAAAAATATAATAACAATCAAATAAATTATCCCAGTATATTTTTAATGCTGAGGAGGAGGTAAAAAAATTATAAACAGATTAAAAAATAACTCTGCACCTGGATTAGACGGAATTACTAGTAAAATGCTGAAAGAAATACGAAATTTTATTGCTAAGCCTCTAACACATATTTTTAGTTGTTCCATTTCGATGGGTATAATTCCTTGTGAATTGAAGAAGTCGGTTGTCATACCTATTCATAAAGGTAAAGAGACTTATTTACCAGGCAATTACCGGCCGATATCTCTAATTAATAATATTGCAAAAGTATTGAAAGTTTGTATAAGGGACAGAATTATAAGCCACATAGAAAAACATAACATTCTTTCTCCGAGTCAATTTGGATTTCGTCATGGAAGATCAACGGAAGACGCACTTTATGAGGTATCAAACTTTATTTATAATGCTATTAATAGAAGTAAACAATCCCTTGCGATCTTCTTGGATTTGGCCGAAGCCTTCGATACCGTACTGCATGATATTCTTCTAAACTAGCTAAGCAACTACGGAATAAGAGGATTATGCCATAACTTAATAAGGATTTATCTTGAAGATCGGAAACAATGTGTAAGGGTACAAAATGATTACAGCAGTTTTGAAATAGTACAGTGTGTTGTTCCGCAAGGAACCGTAATTGGTCCACTCCTATTTTCCTTGTATATTAATGACCTCCTTTGCCTCACTACATCCAGCAAACTGGTCTCAATGCAGATGATACTGTTCTTCTTGTACAGTTGGATACCTGGAATGCTACAGTGGAGCACACCATATCTGAATTTGCAAAGGTACGTCAATGGTTGGGTGAAAACCGATTGACAATTAACATGGAAAAAACAGAATGTATGTGTTTCATTATCCGTGACTCTCACCAATTTGATGCTAATCGGATAAAAATATATACGCTCCAGTGTTTATCAAATGAGACACCATGCCACTGCACTGATTTTATGAATAAAACTGAATGTATCAGATATCTCGGCGTTGTAATTGATCAGAATATTAAGTGGGATAAACATATAGAAAGTACAAATCCAAAACTACGTAAACTAATTTATAAATTCTATCAAATCAGAAATATCATGCCAATCAATATCCTCAAATTATTATATATCACACTAGCTGAATCAGTCATTAGATACGGTCTGTCAATATGGGGTGGGGCATTTAATACAACACTAAATATTTTAAATGTAACTCAAAGATATCTCCTTAAAGTAATTTACAAAAAAAACCCAGATACTCTACCGAACTTCTGTATCAAGAAGCCCAAGTTTTAACCTTGCAACAGTTGTATGTAAAATCAGTACTTTTGATAGTTTACAAACATCCCGAACTAAGGCTCCATGCTGTTCTAAATAATTATCATACCAAAAGCAGATAGGTGGAGTCCGTATGTGTTCCTTTCCTGTCCAGAACAAGAAACCAAAGATATCTGACATACTTTGGTTCTACACTTTATAATTTGCTTCCGCTTAATATTCGACGTATACAGTAGAACAGAAACCTTTTTAGTAAAAAAATCTCAATTTTCTTGAAACAAAACTGAGGTATTTACTGGCACCTTAAGTAGATAGCAAATTTTTACTTCAAATAAGTCTTATTTAAATTCTATAATTTTTAAAATTATTCTATCTCGTATGTTAGTGTGAAATTATATGATTTTAGGTTAGCCACGTACAGGGTGTCCGGATTTGGTTGCAAAAGCAGGGTATCTCGCTTATGTTTAAAGATAGAACCTTGCGGTTTTCACGAACCTGAGCTAATTTTTTGTGAAACTGATGAAGCCGTAAACAACATTTTCATAGCCTTCTTCGTTTATGAGATACAGGGCGAAATAGAAAATTTTGCATTTTGGGACCCCCCACGTATCTCGGTTATGCTTTAACTTAACGCAAAGGGAAACATTGCTGCTTATGCAGTTTTTTACGCTGGATCCAGTGGCGTAGTCATATTTTTCATTTGAGTTGTTATTTTTTAGATATGACCCAAAGTTGTGTTTTTTTAAATGGGACACCCTGTATATTTGTCCAGAAATTGATTTGTTCTTTTAAAAGCTTCTCAAAAATATATAATAGTATGGGTCTATTTTAATAAAAAATAACAAAAATCCTAATTTTTATAATTATCATCCCAAATTTTGCAGTAGGCCATGGAAAACTATGCTGCCTTTTATTTAAAGTCGTTAACAATATCTACATCCTAACAATAAATCAAAATAATATGTAATTAAATCTATTTATCAAAATATGTATTGATAATTTCGCACCAAAAAAGTACCACCTACCTAGATTTATGTAACACAAAAACAAAACAGTAACCAAGAAAATCAAAAGAACTGTTCAAACTGATTTCCATTTTGTTGAATTAAGCAAAATAACGGGATGATTTTGTAAATAGCGAAAATTTTCTCTTATTGGATTTCCTAAATCTTGGACATTATCATAGTGGTCTTTGTAAATTCTATTTTCCAGATATCCCCATAAAAAGAAATCTAAAATCGACAAACCTGGGGACCTAGGGGGCCATCTTATAGGTCCTTTTGTTTTGATCCATTGATTGGTAAAATTATTGTCCAGAAACAATCTCGTCATTCCAGAATTGTGTGCGGGAGCACCGTCCTGTTGAAAATTAATTTCGTTAATTTGCGTTAGAGGAACATCGTGAAGTAAGTAATTCAGGTATAGCTGCCTCTAAAATTTCTATATAGCGATTGGCTGTTAGATTTCCCTCAAATATATAAAATTTTATATGTGTTCCTAATATGAAGCAGGACACATTTAGACCAAATCTGCCCTGCTGTCTTCTGGGAAATATTTGGTGTTGATTTTCCTGGGACCAGAATCTAGTATTGTGCCTATTGAGTATACCAGAATTACTGAAATGTGCTTCGTCTGACCATATAACCTTCCTTTCAAAATCTCTAACCATATCGCATCTTTCTCGAAACCAATTGCAGAAGACTACCCGACGCTCTGCATCCCCTGGCTGTAAGTGCTGCACGAGCCTAAATTTGTATGGGTGGTATTTGTGCTTTTTTAGAATTTCTTGAACTCTAGTTTTTGGAATTCTTATGCTCTTTTCACTGGCCCTACAAGAGTTTGTAGAGTAAGCTTCTGCATTAGCCAAAACCGTAATTTCCTCAGCCTCCCGAGTTTCTTTATTATATGTTTTCGTAGGAGGTTTGATAAATGATCCGTGATTAAGTAAATTCTTTTTTATCCGATAAAAACTGGATATATTAGGTTGCCTCCTTTCTGGATATCTAAATAAAAACTAAGCAATAGTATTTCAACATACCTAAAAATTAACTATTTACCTGTTAAAATACATCTCAGAAGCCGCTTCAACATTTTCATTACTTAATACAAAACAAGCTAACATATCGTACTTTTCATAATGTTCGAAAGTTTGGTTTTCTTCCATAATAATACAAGTATATTTTTACACAATAAATAAATATAAAAAACTAGCCCTATATTTTATATACGCGTACAAAATTGGGAAATGTCATTTTCTTCCAAGGAAACAAAAGAAAACGGCATCGTTTTGCATTTGGGATGATAATTATAAAAATTAGGATTTTTGTTGTTGTTTATTAAAATAGACCCACACTATTATATATTTTTGAGAAGCTTTTAAAAGGACAAATCAATTTCTGGACAAATATATAGGGTGTCCCATTTAAAAAAACACAACTTTGGGTTATATCTAAAAAATAACAACTCAAATGAAAAATATGACTACGCCACTGGATCCAGCGTAAAAAACTGCATAAGCAGCAGTTTTGCCCTTTGCGTTAAGTTAAAGGATAACCGAGATACGAGGGGGTCCCAAAATGCAAAATTTTCTATTTCGCCCTGTATCTCATAAACGAAGAAGGCTATGAAAATTTTGTTTACGGCTTCATGAGTTTCACAAAAAATTAGCTCAGGTTCGTGAAAACCGCAAGGTTCTATCTTTAAAAATAAGCGAGATTCCCTGCTTTTGCAACCAAATCCGGACACCCTGTACTTAGTTTGTACGCAGTATCATTTATTTAGTATAGGTTATAATTTAAGAATTTAGCAACAGGTAATTACAACAAAATTTCTTTTCTTTTGTACACACATAGATGATACATCTAGGTGTGCAATCATCTTTCAAGTAATATTGTAAACATTTTCTACGTAATATATTTGATTTGTTTTGATTTGATTTCCAAATTACTGCTATTAACTTTTTTTACTTCCCTCGTAAAAGGGAAGTATTGTAATCGTTAAAAAATCACCCTCCCAGATTATTTGAAAGCTTTACGTTTCAAGGTCCCTTGATGACGGAAAACATATTTTTTCAGTTCAGTCGGTCTGTCTGTCTGTCGGTCGATCTGTTCGCGGCACAGCTAAAAACTACTTATCAGATTGACTTCAAATTTTAGGCAAAAATTAAGGGTCATATTGGGATGACAAGGTAATATTTTGATAAAAACCCAAATTCCGGAACAAGATCTAGATCAACGCGTAGTCAAATGTTAAAAAAATCATTCCTAAAATAATTAATTATCCAATTTACAAAAATTGCACAAAAAGCAAATGTTACATAGGAATGAACTGGTAATATTTGGTATGAATCCAAGACAGCAAAACAAAATGGCGGTCTCATAAAATGTATAAAAATCAGCCTTAAAAATTACTAGATTATTTTCAAATGTTGTGCAAGAATCAAGGGTGATATAGAGGTAAACTGCTAAAGTTGCGCTACGAATTCAAGATGGCGGCCAAATAACAATGTTAAAAAATCAACGTAAAAAAATCTTATTCAATTGACTTTAAATTGTGCAGAAAAATTGAATGTGATATAAAAATAAATTGGTAAGAATTCAAAATGGTGGTGTGTGTCAAGTTCCAAGTGGTGACTCATCGGGTCTTACAGGGTGTTTTATTAAGGGTGGCCACCGGACATATCTCGGAAACTACTGGACTTAGAAATTCAGGGAAAAAATTCGTTACTGAAGTAGCAATAAGAAACTCGTGGAAATAGTTCCACATTTAGCCGCAAGGGGGTGCAATCGAAAAGTAAATAACTGAATTCTAATTTTCTCCCATTAATATGTAACTTTATTAACATCATTAGAAAGCTTGGACAATTCTGCATCATTCTGATCGAAGGCTCATTGGCATACCGACCTTGATAAGAGTGGGGGAAGCTTTTAAGTGTAATCATTAGAAACAGTGTAGCTTCTAAAGGACTTATCCGATTTTGGTAAACTTAAGCTTGTTTGGAAAATAAAAATAAGTACAGTTTTTCAGTTGTTTCCTTAAAAAGTTTTCCATAGTTATTTTAATACATAATTCATTTTATTTATTTTGCTCAGTGGCGGCTCGCCAGGGGGCGCGGGTGAAGCGCCAAAATATTACCAGTTAATACACATATGACCCTTAATATTTCAACATAATGTTAAGTCACTGGTTAACTAGTTTTTAAGCTATGCCGTAAACTGACAGTCCGACGGAATTGATAAAATATATATTTTTTGGCATCTAGGGATGCGAAAAGATGAAGATATGTAAAACCTGAACATTTTATTTCGTCGCCATTTTATTCCGCCATTTTGAATTGATACCACAAGTTTACCAGTTGATCTCTCGACCATAATAAATTACTGAATCAAATCAATAGTAGTTTTCTCAGGCTGAATTTTTAAATGTTTTAATAAATGTCTCGCCATCTTGGATTCGTATCAAAATTTTACAAGCTGATTTTGTCATAAAACTTGATTGTTGAGCAAAATTTGAGGTAAATTGAACAAGCAGTTTTTTAGTAATACTTTTTTTAACATTCACAACGCCGCCATTTTGTTTCGCCGTATTGTATTTTTACCAAAATATTACCAGGTCGTCCCTATACGATCCTTAATTTTCGACCAAAATTTGAAGAGTGGATTAGTAGTTTTTTAGCTATGCCCCGAACAGACAGACTGACAGACAGACCGACGGAATTGAGAAAATATGTTTCTTGGCATCTAGGGACCCTGAAACGTAAAGATCTGAAAAAATGTCCCTTTACGAGGGAAGTGAAAACTGTTATTATCGCAAATTGCGTCCCCTAGGAAGTTTATTTGGAACTATCGTGAACCACTGGAAACGATATTTAAAGGTACTTACATTTCTCTTCCAAGTTTGCTAAAATCGGATAAGTCGTTTAGAAGTTACACTGATTTAAACGATTACACTTTCAATAGCCTCCCCCACTCTTATCAAAGTCGGTATGCCAATAAGCCTTGGACCAAAATGATGAGAATTGTCCATGAACCCGGTGTGAACCCTGTCGATAATCTTTCAGCAGTGAAAAAGACTTCTTATTTTCTAAATTTTAGAAAACTTAAAAACTCAAATTTTGAATAGACAGTGCGAAACCATTTTATATTTAGATACAAAAATACGTTCTACACAAATCTTCTTTATTATTTTTCTGCGTATCTTGGAAAATAAATGTATTTTAATCTGGACTTTCATTGAAACTTTTTGATATTTTGAACACTCTGTATATTAACTGTGAAAAATAAGGTCATTTCTGGGAGATCCAAGAAAAGCAAAATATTTTATAAACAGTGAGTTTTTTAGGTAAACCCACAAATAAAAAAGAAGTATCTTCGTATTTAATTTTTTAGTGGGCAAAGTTGAAGTAAAAAAAAAAAATTCTGTTCTGAAAAAGAAAACTGCTTGAATTTTTTTCTGGATTACTTGATACAAAAAGTAAAAATATTTCATATTTTATTGTTTCAACTGACCCCTTTGAAAAATGTCAGTGCTAGTCCTTTTACTTCAGTCATTTTTTTGTGAATTTATAAAACACAAAAAATATGAAGTATTATTTATCCAATTTAAATTAAAAAGTAAATAAAACTTAAAATTTTATCAAATGTTAAACGATTAACTGTTAAACTATTAGTTAGATCATTATATCCCAAATGTAGCAATTTAATACATAAACATTTAAAAAATCATCTGTAGGAAAAAATTAACTACGCATTGTTACGATGGCATTTTGTGATAATAAATTTGTTATTTTATAGTTGTGATATTCTTACATTATGAACTAAAAATACCAAGGGACTTAAGATCATCGTCACACGAGAAGTTTTCTGTTTAGATTGGGCCGAAATAATCGTTTCTGTTAAAACAGTGTGCGATATGTAACACCTGTCTTTGTGTATTCGAGTCTAATTCATACATTAACATGAGTTTATTTTTTTGTGCCCGAACTTACTCTTTTTAAAACAGAATAATAATTAACTTCAATTGAATGTCAGTTAACGTCTAGTATGTAGAGCTTTAAAGCGAGAAATGCTTCATCTTTTTGTAATCTGGTTCCAAAAATATTTGAGCGTTATTAATAATCAATATAAACTTTGCTATTTTATGTAGTATCACTATTATATACACAATACAAAGAAAAAAATCAATAAAATTATTAAAAACCTTAACCTACTGTAGAGTACAAGCATTTGCAGATGACACGCAGATATATTTTTGTTTTGATTCCGAGGACTACGCCGAAGCAGAGAATTACGTAAATCATGAACTTAGAGCAACCATGCCAAACTCAAAGTCACTAGTGGGCCAAAAGCATGAAGACCATCGACTAGGTTGGCCACAAAACCTTATCTTAAAGAAGACAAACTACTGAAAATCTTGAGAAAAAGTACTATTATAGGACAAGTTTATTAAATCTCCAATAAAAAGGATATTACAAAAAACTACAAACATTAAATTCTTTTGCCAGATATTTGACATCTTTTGTCTTTAATTAAGTTGTCTATTTGTGGCGCGAATTTATCGGCGGAAATAACTTTTAAAACTGCGTCCAAGTGTGCGTCCGTCAATCGCGATCTTGCGGGAGATTTGTTTCCTTTCATCAAATAAAATAGTTGCTCACACTTATAGGTACTTCCAAACATTGACAGGATTTTACAGGCAAATGTTCTCATTTCTTGGTATTGAACAGGCAAGTACTTATAAAATTCGAATGTACCAACACTATCAAATTTCTGTTTTAAATGGGTCTGACACTGAATCTCAGTTACTTCCATTTGCAAGTGAGGGGGAACTTTATCAATATCGATAGCGAAAACACGACTAAATAGAGAAAAATGGTTTTCTTGGGTCTTAAAATCCTGAAAACGCTTCTCAAATTCTGCCAGAAGTCTTCTCATTTTCTCTGAATATATTTTGTATGACATTGGGTCATTTGTGCTTTCCTGATATGCTTTACAAGTCAGAAAATGTGACAGATTATCCTCTGCTAACTGTTTTTCCCACAACATCATCTTACACTTGAAAGCTTTTACATGATCATGCATATCTGTAATAACTTGACGTGGGCCTTGCAATTTTGTATTTAAGTCCGACAAATGTTTTTTGATATCTACCATAAATGAAACATCTTGTAAAAAAGGTATATCGCATAATAAGCTGACATCTTCTGCTTTTGTTTCCATGAAAACGGGTATTTCTTCTTTGAGTTTCCAAAACCGGTCGAGTACCATAGAACACGAAAGCCATCGCACCTCTGCATAATATGGTAAACCAGTGTACTCACTCTCTAAATCACGTAAAAATGCAGAAAACTGTCGCTGATTAAGGCCTCGTGACCTTATGAAGTTTATAATTTTTTTCACTGACTTTAAAATACTTTCCAACTTGATGACTTTTGAGCATAAAACTTCTTGGTGGATTATACCATGAATATGATGAAAATCTGGTTTGGCACTGCCCGTTTCTCTGATCTTTGTCTCTAATATTATCCCAGAGAATATCAGGCATTTTTGGTCTTTCGTACGTAATTTGAGAAGAGATTCTGGGCTGCCCAGTGTCATGAATTATGACGGAGAGGAAATTACCGGTTCGAATAACATCGCTAATGCCTTCGCCACTCACTTTGAGTCTTGCTATTCACGTCACCGTAGTTTAGATTTTAGCAAGATTGGCCCTATAAGCTGTTCGGGAAAATTACTATCAACCTATTGTATTACAGAGGCGGAAATCTGCAATAAAATAAAAACCCTTGATCTTTCTAAAATGGCTGGTCCAGATGGAGTTCCCACTATTTTATTGGAACGTTGCTGCGAGTCGTTGTCTCGGCCCCTTTGTAAAATTTTTCAGAAATCTTTTAATCTGGGTTCCTTTCCCGAAATTTGGAAGTTTTCCACTCTCATGCCGATCTTTAAATCTGGGGGAGAGCGATATTAAAAACTACAGAGGTATTTCCTTGCTTTCGTATATACCAAAGCTGTTTGAGGCAATTATCACGGATCACATCTTTGAGTCTCTGAAGCACTACATCACTAGTATGCAACACGGTTTTTTTAGTGGTCGCTCAACAACTACAAATCTTGCAATTTTCCAGAATTACTTAACAACATCGGTTGGGGCTGGTCAACAGATCGATGTTATATATACTGACATATCGAGGGCTTTTGACAGGGTTTGCCATCAGCTTCTGTTATTCAAATTGCAGCGAATTGGTTTTTCTGGAACCTACCTGCAATGGATAGAATCGTACTTATTCAATCGTCGTCAGCGAGTTAGCGTATGTGGTTCAATTTCTAGAGAGGTTGTTGTGACATCTGGTGTCCCACAGGGCTCTCATATTGGTCCAATTCTCTTTCTACTATTTATAAATGATATAGTATCATGCTTTAAAGTGTCTAAGTGTCTGTTATACGCAGACGATTTAAAATTCTTTTCACCAGTTTCCTCTGAATCTAATTCACTGCAATCGGACTTGGAAAAGCTTATCAAATGGTGCAACATTAACCATCTTCTTCTCAATGTCTCTAAATGTAAAGTGCTCCGTTTTCATAAACGCATTAAACCCATACTCTCCTCCTACTTCATAGATAACGTGAGTCTTGAAGTTGTTAGTTCCTTTACAGACCTGGGCGTTATTTTTGATGAGAATTTAACTTTTGGTCTGCACATTGATAGTATTGTGCTGAAGGGTTTCAGGTTGTTGGGCTTTATAAAGCGGCAAACAAAACATGTCACAGATACTAAAGCAATTGGATGTCTTTATAACTCACTTGTTCGCAGCGTTCTGGAGTATTGTTCTACAGTATCAGTGCCATATCGATAAAATCGAAAAAGTCCAAAATAGATTTGCCAAATACCTTTTGTATAAGTTTAATTTTCCGTACCAGGGTTTATCATATAATACCAGGGCTCTTCTGTGTGGCCTTCAAACACTTGAGTTTCGAAGAAAGAAGGCACTTCTAGTTTTTCTTCACAAACTGCTCAGTGGAGATATTGATTGTTCGATGTTGCTTGAGTCGGTCGCATTTCTGGTTCCTATTAGGAGAACAAGGCAATCTCAACTCTTTTTTGAAGGATACCATCGTACAAATTATGGGCTTAGCGCATTTGTCGGTCGACTGGTACGCAATTACAATCGTCACTTCCCTGATTATGACATTTTCAGTTTAAGCACTTTACAGCTTAAAAGGCGGTTAAACGAATTGCTTTTATGATTGTTTTATATCTATGTATACTTTGTATGTATTTTTATTCACTTGTATTTTAATTATTTATGTATTGTGTTGCTTTTTTGACGAACTATTGTGTGTTCTTTTTTTTTTCTTTATTTCCATTCGACATACCTCTTAGGGCTATTTTACTTTTTACTTTATCTATTTGACCTTGCATGCGAATTCGTACCATTTGGAATGTTTAGCATTCTGTAGTGTACGTTTCAGAAGGGCCACTTGTCCGATGAGTGCATCGGCTACGTCCTTACAATAAAAAAAAAAAAAAATATTTTAACGAAGCCATTTTGTAGTCCAGTCATTAAAGGAGCTCCGTCTGTTGCAACGGAACACAGTTTTGACAAATCTAAATTGTACTTTTGCAGAAGTCCATAAACAGCATTGAAAATATCCTTCCCAGTTGTTGTGTCATGCAGTGGTACTAATTTCAGTAATTCTTCATACACATTGATATCTGTATCAACCCCACGAAGAAAAACAGCGAGTTGCGCCACACCACACACATCCGTACTTTCGTCACAGGCAATAGAAAATGCAAGGAAAGAGCATTTGTCTTTATCTGATCAGTTATATTGGCAGCCAACTCAGTAACCCTTTCAGCTGCAGTATTCCCCTACAAGGATATATTTTGAAATGCCTTCACGCTCCCGGGACTTACAATTTTCGCGGCTTTTACTGACTTATATAAAATCACCTTCAACAAATGGTTTTGAGTGTTTTGCGATCAGTAAGTAGCTCGCTTGAAGGACAGATTCATTTTCTTGCTTTGGACGTTTAAACATAAGCTGCTGATCTTTCAACCGTGATTTTAACTTATTTAACTTTTTGTTTCTGACCATGCCTGTATACTTGTCACACACAGTTTTATGAATATCATAGTGACGTTTTATATTATATAATTTTGGTATACACCGACTGTACTATTGCAAATCAAACCAATAATTTTTTCTTTCATTTCACAGCAAAAAAACTCTAATTGCTACTTTTTTCGAAAGATACGATGCTCATCTACAAGTTTCCTCTTACTTCCACTTGCTTTTGAAAAAGACCTGTTAAAAACTGTATCCGAAATAAATTGTAATAAGTACTGTTAAGTGTTGTAGCAATAAGTGCGCAACTCAACTCGAAACTCTATCGGATTCATATTTTGCTCCATATTTTCTTTTATTGAAAGTGCAAAAGTGAAATGGTGAAATATACAGGGTGATCTTATGAAACAATATTTTTAGTTATATATGATGTTACAAATCGAGTATATGCATGGGGATCTTAGAAGTCTTAAGAGATACGAGGTCGGTTAAATTGAAGCGAAGTTGTGCGTTTTTGGGCTTAACAATATACCGTTTTAAAAATCCCATAATATATGTTTTGTTGCCCCCTGCTTGAAAGACGGGGAAAGGGAAAAAATAAATACCTTTGAATATTGTTGATTTGTTTTTTTCTTGCCTACTTGTATTGTTTTTTGACCCTCCGTTTTAACCCTAACATAATCTGTGACAAAAAGTTTCAGCATACCCTTTGATGTGTTTCTGGAAAAATAGCATTATTTTTAAGAATTATAATATTCAAATAATGGCAAATAGAGTACTTCATTTCAATACCAAATTGATCGAAGCTTTCAGAAGAAGAATAGTGTGACATTCCGTTACTACCACTTCATTACTGGCAATAGAAAAAGATCTGAGACAAAAAAGTGCGCCATTTGTTAAGGTATGCAAAGCTTATATTTTTAACATATCTTGATTACTGAAATTTACGGCCAAATCAGTATCTTAACTTTTGTTTACTCGTTACGCCCACTACCGGCCATTTGAAATTTTTAAAAATAATTTACAACGATTTTTTTGGGCAAATTTACCTATACATTTTTTTCTTAAAAAATTAGAACCAGTACTTTCTGAGATACGGCAAGTGGCCAGCCTTAATCAAACACCCTGTATATGTGTGAGCTGAGACATAATGCAGATTTGTGTAATTTTAAACTTAAATATAATTTTTCTCTGCCAGATTGTAACAAATAACCACTGTGCATCAATCTGTCTGTATGGGGCATCGCTCAAAAACCATTTATCCGATTGACTTCACATTTTGGTAAAAAATCAGGAGTCATAAGGGAATGAAATGGTTACATTTTAGTAAAAATAAAATATGGCGGAGCAAAATGGCGGCCTAGTGAAATGTTAAAAAAATTATTACTAATAAAGACTTTATCCAATCGACCTGAAATTTCGCACCAAAATCACGTATTACAGAGAAATCAACTGGTCAAATTTTCGTACGAATCGGAGAGGGCAAAACAAAATGGCGACCTAGTTAAATCGTAAAAAAATCATTACTAAAAAACTACTTATCCAGTTTAGCTGAAATTTTGGACAAAAATCAATTATTACGCACAAATCAACTGTTAAAGGTATCTAAAGTAAATTGAGACAGCGGAAAATTTGGGGTACGCTGAATTTACTACACCACGTATATCAAAAAATTTATTTTATTTCAGCTAATCGGTCACAAAAGTAAGTTTAAATTTCTATCACGCCGCCTATGCTCCACAAAGAAATCGCCGACTTTTGACGGATATTTAGTTTTTATGTTATCTCAATTTAGTTTAGATTCACTATAACATTTTGGTATGCATCCAAGATGGCTAAACAAAATGGCGGTTTAATAAAATATTTAAAAAATCAGCTTGAAATATCTACTTATTATATTGATTTCAAATTTCGTACAAGAATTAGATGTGATATAGAGATGAACTGGTGAAACTGTGGTACGAATTCAAGATGGCGGCCAAACAAAATGTTTGTAACCGTAAAAACATCCCTTTCCAAGGTTTTACATAGCTTCAAGTTTTAGCGTTTCTAGATACCAAAAAATATGTTTTCTCAATTCCCAATTCGGTATGTCTGTCTGTCAGTATGTGACATAGCTAAAAAAGAAATTTGGTCTAAAATTAAAGGTTTTATAAGGATGACTTGGTAACATTTCAGTAAATATCAAATGGTGAAATGTTAAAACAATTATCACTAAATACTAATTATCCTAATTACCTCAAATTTTGCACAAAAATCAAGTGTTACATAGAAATGAACTGGTAACATTTTGGTATCAATTAATTAATAAAATATTAAAAGGATCAGCTTGAAAAAGTTTCCAGGTTAATTTCAACGCATTAAGTATTATACTGGGTGGTGCAACCAAGATGGGGTGGAGGATTGTGGGCAAACGGAGAGGAATTTGAAAAAAAAATTGGGATATGATTGATAGTCAAGAACGCTGTGTTTTAAAATTATACCCATTATACAGGGTGGTCTGAAAAGTTCGTGGTGAACCAAACTTGTGTTTTTTAAATGGGATACCCGGTATATTATTATTTTAGTTGATTCTCCTATTCGTTGCGATCATTTTGATATAAGGTTAGTTGGGTCTAAAATTTATACCAAGGGAATGGGACGAGGTTAAAGTGGAAAAAAGGGTTATACTCCGGCCATTTTTTAAAAACAATTGAAGCAGGTATGGAAAAACCAAATATTCTATAAAATGTATTGTATCTAGGACTACAATAATCGCTTGTAAGTCGTTCAAAATTATTCACTGTTGTACAGGGTGGTCAAGTTTTGCAAATTTACCTTGGATTGAATTTTTTTAAATGGAACACCCTGTATATTTTACTTTAATGTTAAAGATAACATTACTAGCTTTCAAAAAATACCATATTTGATACCTTTCTGACCAACAGTTTTTCAGTAAATTAGCTGTGAAATCAAAATTTCTTCATTTTAACACGAATTACTCTGAATTCACGTTGCTAAAATTGACAATTTAATATTAGGAGGCCATGATATCATCATAAATTGAACAAAAGATTGACAGTCCTGTCAAAACAGCAAAGTGTCAGAATATTGTCATCAGTAAATAAATAAATATTATTCTTTGATGATGCGATGCTGAAATAAAAACAAGATAGAAGCTTTTGCAAGTTTATCATAGAGATTTCAAGAAACAGGAAATGTTGCTTTCAAAAAAACGTAAAGTAATTAATAAACCAGTTATCAATGAAGATAATGCTTTGACAGTATTAATAACAGATCTTTTTTACTAAAAAAATAAATTTAATATAAATCAACAAAAACAATGTAATTAAAACTTATAAAAGATGTTCAACTAAATCACCGTTTTGCTGAAGGCACATTTCGAGTCTATGCATAAATGAAAGTTTCACTTTTCTCAAAGTCAGGTCTGAAATGTTGCGAAAACTGCTTATTATTCTCAACTTCATATCTTCCACTGTGGTTGGAACCTCTTTATAAACTTCTTCTTTAACATGTCCCCATAAAAAGAAATCTGGTGGTGTTAAATCGGGTGACCTCGCAGGCCACTTAACTGGTCCACCTCGCCCAATCCAATGCTCTCCTTTCCAATTATTGAGAAAATGTCTTACATGCCTATGGTAATGCTCCATCATGTTGGAACCATAAGGAATTTCTTAACAATAAAGGTAAGTCTTCGAGCAATACGGGCAACTCATTTCTCAAAAAATTTAAATAGACTTCTCCCGTTAAATGCTCTTCAAAGAAATATGGTCCTATAACATGAGAGCCAATTATACCTCCCCAAACATTAATTGACCATTTATTTTGATGGTCCACCTGACGAATCCAATGTGGATTTTCGGTTGAATAATAGTGCATATTATGTTTGTTAACCAAGCCGTTGCTTTTAAAAGTTGCTTCATCTGAAAACAGCACCCTATCTACAAAACCTGGATTATCCCAAATTGTATTTAAAAACCAAATTGAAAACTCTTGTCGTTGAACGTAATCGCGATCATACAGTTCTTGGTGTAATTCAATGTGGTAGGCATGATATTTATGTTGTTTCAGAATCCGTTTAATACTAGTGCGTTCAATATCAGTAGCTCTCTCAATTTCCCTGTTACCTGTGTGTGGATTTTCTTGCACTGTTAATAACACTGTCAAAGCATTATCTTCATTGGTAACTGGTTTATTAATTACTTTACGTTTCTTAAAAGCAACATTGCCTGTTTCTTGAAACCTCTCTAATAAACTTGCAAAAGCTTCAGGTCTTGGTTTTTTTTCGGCATCGGGATATCGTACCGCATAAACCCTGCTTGCTAGTAAAGGGTTTTTTTGACACTCGCCCAACATAAAAGTCATGTTTATCAACTCTGGAGTACTCAAACTCATTGTTACTTAACAATTTCTCGGCTTATCGTTTTTAATTTAAGCAACGTAATTAATACCGTTTCTGTTAAAATGAGTAAATTTTGGTTTCACGGTTAATTTACTAAAAAAACTGTTGGTTAGAAAGATATCAAATAGGGTATTTTCTGAAAGCTGGCGATGTTATCTTTAATATGACAGTAAAATATATGGGGTGTTCCATTTAAAAAAATTCAATCCAAGGTATATTTGCAAAACTTGACCACCCTGTATAACAGTGAATAATTTTGAACGACTTACAAGCGATTATTGTAATCCTAGATACAATACATTTTATAGAATATTTGGTTTTTCCATACCTGCTTCAATTGTTTTCAAAAAATGGCCGGAGTATACCCCTTTTTTTCCACTTTAATCTCGTGCCATTCCCTTGGTATAAATTTTAGACTCAACAAACCTGTTATCAAAATGATCGTAACGAATAGGAGAATCAACTAAAATAATAATATACCGGGTGTCCCATTTAAAAAAATACAAGTTTGGTTCACCACGAACTTTTCAGACCACCCTGTATAATGGGTATAATTTTAAAACACAGCGTTCTTGACTATCAATCATATCCCAAAAATGTTTTTTCAAATTCCTCTCCGTTTGCCCACAATCGTCCACCCCATCTTGGTTGCACCACCCTGTATAGTAAAATGTTGGTACGAATTCAAAAAGGCGAAATAAAATTGCAACCAAATAAAAAATCAACGTAAAAAAACTCTTATTCAATTTAAATTATGTTCAAAATTCAGATGTGGCATGCATAGGTATGAACTAGTAAAATATTGGTATGAATCCAATATGGTAGAATAAATGGCGCCCAATAAAAATGTATGAAAAGACAATATATGTAGGTATATGTGTTACTAAAGGATTATGATAACAAGGGAAGTTCCGGGTAAAGGAAATTTACCGAATTTTTTGCTTATGTCACATTTTGAGATTGTGTCATTTGAAAAATTCTTTTTTCCATTATTATATCTCATCTTAAACCAACCTTGCAAGTGTTGAGTTAGACCTGATCTAAATTTAAAACTCTTTAGTGAATACGGCTGCAAAACTTTTGCTTACTAGTTTAGTACCTGATTATCAGCTTATAGCCTTCTGCTATCTTTATTTGCTCGAAAATTAATCAAATGTTTATTAAACTGCAACCCAAATATTCATAAAATTATGAGTGTAATTTAAGCTACAATGGTATCAGGAATGCGAAATTATGGACCCATAATGCCAGTAGCAATACGTTGTAAATTATCAGTGTATTATTGAAGCCATTTCAATTTTTCATTATATAGACATAACAACGAATTGTTTATGGATATCGAAAGAAATGAAAAATTCATAGTTGATCAAACTTAGAGCTGAATCAAGAATAATTCTTAACCTTTATGGTTATAAACTTCGTGTAAATAAATTTCTTTTTTGGCTTTTTCGCAACTGAATAAAAATATCTTAATTTAAATTGATCGAAACAAATATTTAATAAAATTACATATCTCCACAGGTTTCCACTAGTTTGAGTACGGAATATTTCTGTATAAAATATGACGAATGTTATTTAGGCAAAAATAAGAAATTGTGTCTTTTACCTTCAGTGTTTATAGACCCATAGCAGTTCAGTTGTACAAATGCGTTCAACCTTCAGACTCATCAGTGCACCAATCGTAACAAAGAAACATTTATAATAGAAAAGAACTGATTTAAAATTTGGCATATATATATATATATATATATATATATATATATATATATATATATATATATATATATACATTACATTTCATTTTAAGAATCTACATGAAATTCTGATCATATTTTATTAAGCATACCCTATCCCTAAAGTCAACTGTTTTTGAGATAAAAAAATGAGAAAACTGTTTTACAAAATTTTTTTAATAACGATTAACAACGATAGTCTAAAATTCTAAATGATGCGTTTTTACGTAATAAAGGCTGGAACTGTTGTCCGTTCACCTTCTGACAATATCCTAATCGATTGATGAACTCTTGTTGTAGATTTCGAATGAAAGTAGGTGGGATTTGTCGGATTTCATCTCTTATACGATTTTTCAGCGCATCGATATTAGGAGGTCTGTTCAAATAAACTTTGCTCTTTAAATATCCCCACAGAAAATAATCTAGGGGAGTTAAGTCCGGGGACTTGGCCGGCCATTCGTAGGGACCACGACGTCCTATCCACCTGTTAGGAAATATTTCACTGAGATACTGCCGAACAGGTAGCGCGTAGTGAGGTGGTGCTCCATCTTGTTGGAACCACATTGCTGCAGTAGGCATATCGGGCTCATTACCTGGATACAATTGAGCTAAGGCAGGAATCAACTCGAGTTGTAAAAAATCAAGATAAATTTCGCCAGTTAAATTTACGTCGAAAAAGTAGGGACCTATAATTCTATCTTGAAATATTCCAGCCCAAACATTGATTTTCTCGGGATATTGCGTATGAGCCACTTGAGCCCAATGGGGATTCTCTGTAGACCAATATCTACAGTTTTGTCGGTTGACAGTACTATTAAGAAAAAAGGTGGCTTCATCGGAAAATAAAATATTTCTACAAAAGAATGGATCCAAGTTGCACCGCTCTTACATACTTTCGCAAAACTCAAGTCGGCGGTCAAAGTCGTCTTCATTTAATTCATGGATTAATCTTATTTTGTGGGGATGATACTTTGCCGTGTGCAGAATATTTTTTACCAATGATTGACTAAGGTTTAAATCTAATGCTACTTGACTTGTAGGTAAATGTGGATTTTCGTTATAACTGAGTAAAACATTCAATTTCATATCATCATCTAGTTTTGGCCTACCTGTCCTGGGAAGATCTTTTACACAACCATGATCACGAAATTTTTTGATAATTTTGCTAAATGTGGATTTTGCAATTGCTTGTCCTCGCTCGGGATGCGTATTATTAAAAAGTTCACATATTTCGTCAAGATTTCTTTGGCGATCTCCCCATCCAAACATCATAAGAATCCCTATTCTTTCTCTTTCTGAAAGCATTTTTATCAGGAAAAAAGTAACTCTCCAACAGTATGTTAAAAATTGACACAGTTTATTGTCAGTACATGACAGTTTCTATGGGAGTTCTAAAATAATCCACCAGGTTTCACAATGCATAGGGAAATGAGTTAATTTTGTTTAAAGCCAATATTCCATTTTCTCATTTTTTTATCTCAAAAACAGTTGACTTTAGGGATAGGGTATGCTTAATAAAATATGATCAGAATTTCAAGTAGATTCTTAAAATTAAATAATATACAGGGTGTTCCATTAGAGATTCTGAAGTTTTGGCGTGTAACTTGATTTTAAAACACCCTGTATATTTCAAGACATTTTTGAATCATTAATCGTAAGTAACTATACAACTTTTATATGAAACTTTTTTACCCTACTTGTATAGTTTTTGACATATCTCAAGGTTTCCAGACTTTATGCCCTCATTGTATATATATATATATATATATATATATATATATATATATATATATATATATAATGCGGTGTAAACGTTGTTGGGGTGAGACCTGTTACTGATATGACGAGAGGAACAATGATGACTCTTTCCTCGTTCCACAGCATTTTTACTTCCATTGCCAAGTCGGTGTATTTGGCGATCTTCTCACTGTATTTCGCTTGGATGTTCTCGTCGTTGGGGTCAGCCATGTCAATTAAATAAGTGATTTTCTCTTTTTGGATTGAAAGGTGATATCGGGTCTATTTGCGGGGATTGCTTTATCTGTGTGGATATCAATGTCCCAGTAGAGCTTGTAGTCTTCGTTTTCAAGTATGGTAGTAAGGGTATGTGTTCTCCGTTAGTTTGTATGTTGTGGCTAATGCTTGATGAACCACCTTCGCTGCTGAGTTGTGTCTCGCGGTGTATTCAGTTCCGGCCATTATTCTACATCCACCCGTTATGTGATCGATCGTTTCTCTCTGCTGGTGACATCTCCTACACCTCTCGTCTTCAATGGTTGTGTCCTTGATGATGTGCTTTCGGTAGTTTCTGGTTACTATGACTTTGTCCTGGATGGCAAACAGGAAGCCTTCTATTTCAGGGAACAGCTGCCCTTCTTGTAACCACGTATATGAAAGCTTTTTATGTATATGGTCTTGCTTTATGTGGTATCTGTGTCTTCCGTGAAGTGTTTTTTCAGACCAGGTGTTCATCTTTTCTAGTCGTGATTGGATGTGACAGTGTGCATCTGCTGCGTGGCTCGTTTGAGACAGGTCGAGCGGTGTATAATTCTTGTCTTCCTTCACTATTGCCTTGTGGAGGTTAGTTTGTTTGTTGTGGAAGAATTTTCTGAGTTCGTAAATTTGTTTTTTATTTAGCGATTGTATATCTATAATTCCCCTTCCTCCTTCTTTTCTCTCGATTGCGAGTCTTCCCTTGCATGCGTTGGGATGTAACTTCCTGTGTTTAGTGAATTCAGAGCTTATGAGAATGTGAATGTTTTCTATGTCTGTGTGTGACCATTTAATGATACCAAACGAATACGTAAGAATAGGTATGGCGAAGGTGTTAAAAGCTTTTGTTAGATTTCTGGAATTCAGTTTTGTGTTTAGTAGCTTTGTGAGTCTGGTTTTAAATTCCGTCTTGAGCTCTGATTTGATATGAGTGTGGTTAATTTTGGTGCTTTGATGGAAGCCTAGGTATTTGTACGTTTCTTCTTTGAGCATGTTAGCTATAGTTTCATTGTTGATTGTTTCCCTCGTAGGGTGGTCTTTCCACTGTCCCTTGTTGATATGAAGTCGCTTGCATTTACTTATACCAAATTTCATGTTGAGTTCTTTTAGCTGTGTTTTAGTGCTTGCATATAATTTTATGTCATCCATGTACAAGAGATGGTTTATTTTGTGTAGGTTATTTTTTTGGTGTTTAATTTGGAATCCGAAGTTTCAGTTATTCAGTGTGTTTGAGAGTGGATTGAGACAGAGGCAGAACCACAAAGCGCTGAGTGAATCTCCCTGGAACATACCTCGTCTGATGTAGATCTCTTCTGTTTCGATGTGCTCTTTTTGTGTTCTCAGGTTGATTTTAGTTTTCCACGTACTCATGATTTGCGTAAGAAATTGCCTGATGTTTTTATTGACTTTATATAATTCTAGCCAACTGTGGGGTATCGAATCAAAGGCTTTTTTATAATCTATGTAACCAGTATGAAGGTTTCTGTAATTTTTCCTGGTTTGTTCCATGATGACGTTGTCTATAATGAGCTGCTCCTTGCATCCTCGTTTTTCCTGCACCCTTTTTGTTCTTCCGTTAGAATGTTTTTGTGTGCTAGATGTTGTTCTATTCTCCTGGTAATTGTGGCTGTAATGATCCTATATAGGATTGGAAGGCACGTAATAGGTCGGTAATATTATTATTATTATTATTATTATTATTATTATTATTATTATTATTATATGTTATATAAACTATTTCGAAAAATATACCCTTCTTAGTCAAGGCAACCTACCCGGTTTGACAAAAAACTTCGAATTAAACAGAGAGGTTTTTATGATAAAACTATACTTAATGTGTTAAAACACACTTTTATATGACATGTGCATCGAAGTGATGTATTAGCAGATAAAAACACTCTAAAAATGTTCAGTGAAGGGTTTAATATACGAAAGATCTAGATAGAACTGCAAAATCACGACCCTACATCTAATTACAAGTTATTAGTAGTATATCTGGTATAGGAATCGACACAAAATATGCACTCGACCATGCACCCTTGTCCCATATTAGGCATCCAGCTGTGAAACACTCGTCGCTTCATCCCCTTACCTAAACAAACTGAGTCTCTCAATCCCGTGAGAAATCAATTTACATTTTATTGTTATTATATTTACTGTAAACGTGACTTTTTATCGGATCCTTCTCTTGTACCGTTCAAAATTTGTCTCCTAACCAAATTATATAGTAATAAAAATTCGAAGATTTTTATCGGGGAGCAAACCGTTTGATTTCCCTCATATCTCGACTTGATTCAAATATAAAAGCACACGCTTGGTTTTACAACACGTATCTTTTTTATTACAGCTTAAAATGTTTTTTATTCGTGTTAAAGAGTATTAAATTTTTTTTATTTTATTCGTTTATGCTGTATCAAATATTTGCCGAACCTCGATAAAACACGTAGTTTTGTGTTTGTTACAAATTACCCTGAATTTGAACGAACTGAAAGTTAAATCCATTTTTTAAATTGAGGTGTTTTAATGCAAATTGTTATCCACGCAACATATGTATTCATAAATATATCGTTGAGTTTATAGAACATAATTTATCACAATAAAAAAATGTGATGATATGGTTATGCTTTGGAGTTAAAACAGTGATTTAATAGCATCAAATTTCTACGAAAGCGTAGAAGGGCCACAATTTTTTTATTTTTATTTTTGTAACAAATTCCGACTTCTAACTCGGAATTCCGACTTCAATCTCGGAATTCCGACTTCTAACTCGGAATTCCGACTTCTAACTCGGAATTCCGACTTCTAACTCGGAATTCCGACTTCTATCTCGGAATTCAGACTTCTAACTCGGAATTCCGACTTCTAACTCGGAATTACTTACTTACTTACTTAACGGCTTTTATTTAAATAATTTTTACAATGGTGTGGTATAATACAAGATGATAAATAGATGTAAATGGCGAAGTTTAGCCTAAGGCTACTCTTACACTTAACCATGTTACTAGTAAAAATTATTAATAGTAAACTTACCTAAAATAACAAAATTATCTATAATAATAATAAATAACAATATAAATAATGTAAAATAACTTCTTCTATCTCGGAATTCCGACTTCTAACTCGGATTTCCGACTTCTATCTCGGAATGCGTTGTAATTAATACACGACTGCTATTATGAAATTAATATTTTAATTATAGGGATCAGGAGCTAAGTAAAACTACAAGAATTTTATTAACTGTGCATAAAGTCTTGTACTTTGCTTTATCTTTTTCATAGATAGTAGAAATAATAAAACGCCATTTAGTAGGTACATCTGATCCATATTATGTTAAAAAGATGCAATAGCATGGAGGGGGTGCACGCATTTTCATATATATATATATATATATATATATATATATATATATATATATATATATAGAGTGAATCCTAGTCGTGACTGACTAATTAAGCAGAAAAATACTAAATTAGTGGGGATGCAGTCAAAGAAAAACAAAGGCCTAGTTCAAAAGATGAACCCTTTATTGTATAGTCAAGCTTTCGGGATTATTTACCCCTTCTTCAGGACATTTCTACAAAAAATTTTTAGAAAAAGATAACCACGTTAGTAACTAATTCTAGAATTTTGGTTTTTTATATAACTCACCAATGTGGGTTTAAAATAAAAGCAAGATTGCATTCCATCAAACAAGAATTTATGTAATGTTTATTCTAAAACAAACCATCACACTTTGGAACATTTAAATTACGAAAATATTGTTATTTAACTGTTATTACATGATTAAAAATTGAAAAAATTGAGGGATTATTGAAAACGAACGTTCATGAGGAACGCCATTATGTTACTTAAAACAGGTTGTGTTGCCGTATAAAACGATTTAATTTTTAAGATGATGAAATTACAAGGAAAACAAGGTGTGTAATAAGGATAGAGAATTGTTTTGTTAGATGTAAGCGACAAAGAAAGGAGAGAACTATACGACTGAACGTCGGTTACTCTGAACACGCGAAAGGTGATGGAGTGTTGCCTACATTAAGTGAAGGGCTATATACTGCCCAACGCAGTTTTAATCTCTACTAAATTTAAATAAATATATTTGAACATGAGAAGAACAAAAAATTAGTTAATGCTTTTTTTTTTTTTTTTGTGCCTAATTATCTGTTATGGAAACATAATTTTATTATTAAATGATGGAAGGGAGATTTAAGGAGTTATATTAAGTTCTATTTTTTTATCATTATAAAAATTTTTGAAACAAAGTAGAGGGACGGAAAACAGAGAGAAACTCTTTCACTCGTCAGGGGCGGGAGCGTCCAAGCACTGGTATTTGTTTTTATGTAATTTTAGGATGTAGCTGTAAATGGTACTCAGACCTTGAGTATCACTTTTTTTATTCATCACTGGATCCTGTGAAATTATGTGAATCATCTCTAAGAACATGCGTTTGTAATATGATGAGGCTCTGTCAAGAATCTCAACATTATTCCAGTTAAGAGAATGGTTGTTATTAATAAAGTGTTCACTCAGTGCACAGGACGGTACCCCTCTCCGACAGTCACTTTTATGAGATGTGATTCTGCCCTTAAGGCTCCTAGACGTTTGCCCTATGTATACTAATTCACATTCGTTACAAGGAATTCTGTATACTACATTGTGGTTTTCAAGAGAGGACAAAGGTGTTTTAGTTTTTGTGAAAAGAAGAGATAAAGTCTTTTGTTGTTTTCTCGCTATTTTCACATCTGTATCTTTAAAAATATTGATCAATTTATTAGTGAGATTATCTATGTATGGAAGAGAGAAAAAACGTTGTGATGTATGAGGAGAAATATCATCCTGAGTCGACAATTGTATATTTATGTTACTAGGTGTGTTAACAGAAGAATGAGAAAGTAGTGGACTTGGATGAAAGTTAGGATCTCTAAAATTATCAGTTATGTTGTGTTCAGTTTGGAACAAAATTTTTAGCACTAGCTTTGGGGGGTATGAATTTTCTAAAAAAAATGGTTTTTAACTGTTGTAACACTTGATGTCTTTTAGTAGGATGAGAAAGTTTAACGGCTCTAGTTTTCATGCCTATAATTAGATTGATTTTTGTTCTAGCAGGGTGGTAGGAATAGTAGCTGATGAATCTGTTAGAACAGTATGGTTTTCTATACCATTGTGTTAGTAAAACATTGTCATCTGACCTGATGACTAACATGTCGAGGAAAGGAATGCTGTTGTTTACTTCCTTTTCACATGTAAATTGTATGTGTTCATTAAATGAATTAAACAGATCAAGAGCAAAATCTATTCTATCCCTGGGGAGCGCAAGTAAAAGATCATCTACGTAGCGTTTGACGAACGGTACGTAGAAAGGCATAAGATCTAGGCAATAGTCAATTAAGTCATCCAAGACATAGTTGACTAGAATAGGAGAAATAGTTGACCCCATAGGTGTACCAAAAATCTGTTTATAATAACTGTCATTAAAAATTAGGATATTAGAGTCAAAAATAAACTTCATTAATGTTTCAAATAGTTCATAATCCATGCCACAAAATTGGGATATGTGTTGCCACTTTTCTTTTAGACTATATATATATATATATATATATATATATATATATATATCCCAATATCCCAAAAAAAAATCGGTCGTAATTGGACTTGCAGATCGTGCTATAAAACTGAGTGACACAATATACAGGGATAAAGCAATAAATAAAGCAAAAAATATTCTAATCAAAAATAGTTACCCATCTAAACTCATTAATTCTATCTTTAAGTCACGACTACAAAATCTCATAAACAATCCCCTGCCACCACAAAAAAACAGAAATAAAAACAATTACTTGTCACTCCCGTATATGGCCTATCTGAAAATCTTCAAAAACTTTTTTATAAATATGATATATCAGTTTGTCACAAAGGTCATAATCTATTACAACAAAATTTCAGCTCACTAAAATGTAAAACCAATAAAAATAAAAAATCTCATACAATATACGAAATTCCATGTAACAACTGCCCTAGTGTCTACATTGGTCAAACCTCCCAATATTTACAAAATAGATTAAATGGACACAAATACGATAAAAAAAAATAAAACAGCCTTAACTAATCACGAACAGCAATTATCACATACATTTAATTTTCAAGAGACTACGATACTTAAAACTGAAAAAAACCAACAGAAAAGGGAGTTCTTGGAAATGATATATATTAAAAAAAACAAAAATAGTATCAACGATAAAACTGACATTAAAAATTTAAGTAAAATATATAACAACTTAATTGTGTAACATAATCATCAAAATAACCAAAAAAAAAAATCAAATTTACGTTCACATACTTCCTTTCTTTCGAGGTTCAAACGGAAAAAAAAAGAATCAAAACAAATAAAATCAGTACGAATCGCTTCTTACTCCAATATAAATTTAGTACCGTATTATTTTAATTTTAGCATTAATTGTAACGAACTGTGGTGTATGGAAATATGTTAAAATGCCGACATTTAAATCTCGTATAATGTTTTAATTAGGTAAAAAAAAATTCCTCTTTTTGATTTAAAAAAAAATTTTTTTTAATTATTGTAATTTTCTGTACCGTGACTTATCTATATATCTCATTACAGACAACTGATGAAGACCAAAATATGGTTGAAACGTTTTGAACTTTCGCTATGAAATAAATATTTGCCGATCTCTAAAACTTGCCAATTAATTCAGTGAACCAAATACCCAAGTATATATATATATATATATATATATATATATATATATATATATATATATATATATATATATATATATATATATATATATATATATATATATATATATATAGATTTTAATATATGCACTGTAGTGCGGGGGCATATGTCTCTTCGTCTCTCTCTTCATCAAGGATTATCGTCATTTACTCCCAAGTATTGTACTTTTCTTTTGCCAATTTACCAACTATTTACTATTATACATAAAATTTAAATATAATTATTACTGTTTTTCTTTTAGGAGAAAAGAAATATATTTGTTTAAAAAAATATCTGTTTTTGAGTAAATAAATAGCACCTATGAAACGTTTATGCATCCTCTATTAAAGTAACATATTTCGTTAAACGATTATTCATTAATCTTTATTTTTCTATTCGGTTATTATTCATTCAGATTATATTTCATCAAAGTATAAGAAATTTTAGGTTGACTTTTTCAAGTAAGGACAGGAACATAACTAATCAGTTACATTCTATGTATGATACAAAACATAATAACTTAAATAAAGTCAGAAAAACCAAATTTCCCTGATACCTGTTAATTAAAATAATACTCGAGTAAATTTACTTGTTTTAAAACGCTTTTATTAGTTTCATTGACACTTTCGATGAGCGATGATGCAAATGATTTGATAAGTTTGTCCCATTATCATGAACAGGATCGTCAGGATAAAAAAAATTCATCTCGGAGAGGGACCCTGGGAAATGGCTACCATATAAAAGAAAGGCAGCAGGCGAGCAAATTACCAATTTTCGGCACGGGGAGGTAGCGCAGAAGAATAAATTATAGTTTGACAAAACTAAAAAACACGCTCTAATAGTAAAAGAAAAAAGAATTATAATTTACTAAACTAAAAAAACGCTTAAATAGTAAATTGAACTAAAAAGAAAATAAAACTTTGTAAAAAAACGTAGGCTGCCTTTATGCCATATATTCATACTGAATTTACTTTCAGAAATTATACCGACAAAATATTTATAATAGCTGATATCAGACCCATGCTTTCACAATGACATTAATTTTCTTGTTAATCACTTTAGTCCAAAGGGTTTTTTTTTCGTTCAGTTTACTATTAAAGCGTCTTTTTCAGTTTTTTTAAACTATACTTTATTAGAATTCTTCCACAAATGAAGACATTGATATTTTATGAAGTTTGAAAAAAGAAAACAAACATGATTTCAGCAAAAAAAAATTGTTAGCAAATCACATCCTCATAAATCAAGTTTCCGTTGTAGGTTTTATTTCTAACTTTGTCGAAGGACATCAATCTATCAAAAGAGACTACAGGAACACAGTGATAAGTTAATTATAATTTTGATTGTTTCTTCAGGCACCTTATTTTCTTTCTTTTAGCTTTATCTATTCAGTAATCCTTTATACAAATAAAGCGCATTCTACTGACAAGATACAACTCAATGTTCGTAGTTATAAATTTTTTTCGTATTGATCACACCCAACAAAATGAATAGGTATTTCTTTTAATTTGTCCAAAATATCAAAATGTGTACTTTGATATACGTGATTTGCTGACAAAATATCTAATACAGTAGACTTCATTACTGATTATAGACTCTTTGACTAACATTCCCAGTCATTTACATTTTTTATAATTTATTAAGTTCCATTACCCGTTTTGGATCTTCTACTTGTCATAAAAGTTTGTAATAGACACATCATTAATATATTGGAATGACTCGGCAGGCCGGGGTCTTCAACCCTTAAGGACCTCACTGCATACTATATATTATTATTAGACCTATTGGCAACAACTTTCAATTAATATTTTGATAATAGTTTTGCCCAGGACCTGGGACATAGTATGAAAATATGACTTTTCTCATTCAATAAAATTTGTTTCAGTTTTCTAATCGTGCCACTTTTATTCATAGAGTTGTTATTTCTAGACACATAGGTAATTAAATTGATTGAATTTTTCCTACTTTATTGAAATAATTTGAATTTTATACCCTTTCCGAAACCTGCTGCTACATTAATTCATAATATATATTATTTCCAGACATCGGGGTAATAGCCCCCTATAAATATTTTGGCTTGCACTACCATCCGAGTGAGTCTACTTGGGGTAAAATATATTTTTTTTCTTATTTATTAAAATCTATTTAATTTATCTACTCTTTGGAGATTCGCTGCACTTTTTATTTATACTTGATATTATTTATAGATATGTTGGTAAAAGCATCCTATAAATAGTTTGGTTTGCGTTGCCGTCCATGGTGTCTCTACAAGGGATAGAATTTAATAATTTATTTATTTTTTCCTCATTTATTAAAATTTCTTAGTCTTCTACACCTTGAGGGGTTAGATTTTATCATACTAGATACTATTTCCAGACATTTTCAGCAATTAATATTTTACACAAGTCATAAATGTCTTTAGAACAAGGATAATTATTAAATGTGCAGTCACTGGGCAACGCATCCAAAGCAAAAATTGGAACATTTATGTGAAAACACTACTAGAAGTCGAAATTCCTAGTTAGAACTCGGAATTCCGAGATAGAAGTTGGAATTCCGAGTTACAAGTCGGAATTCCGAGATAGAAGTCGGAATTCCGAGTTACAAGTCGGAATTTTTTACAAAAATAAAAATAAAAAAATTGTGTCCCTTCTACGCTTTTGTAAATTTCACTATTGACTATGATATGAGAGACGATAAGACCAATACGATAAATTAGTACCTGACATTTGTTTCTGAGTTTTATATTTATACAATTTGTTAAAAGCCAGCCAAATATTAACCCCAAAAGAGCTCAACTCCACGATATCTACAGGGTGTCCCATTTTGGGAACTTTTGCGGGGTATCTCCGTTATTTTTATAGAATAAAAGTTGCGGTTTTTACGACAGTTTGCTACTTTTTTGTAAACCTAAAGATGCCGTTAACAAAATTATCATAGCCCTTTTAGTTTTTAAGATACAGGGCTAAATTGGAAATGTTGCATTTTCAGGCACCCCTCGTATCTCAACTATCAGATAACTTATTGAAAATGTGAAAACTGTTTCTTGTATAACCTTTCCAGTACAACTCAATTCCGCCTTCGGAATTAGTATACAGGGTCAGGTCAAAAAGTTATCGGACCCTACTTTATTTTTTAAATGGAATACCCTGTATACTTATTATATAAAATTTTTTTGTCTTTTTTTACCTTTTTAAAAATATATAATAGTACGCACTTTTTCTCAGAAACGCGCAAATAATTGACAAATTTCTGAAATTAAATGCATAATTTAATAATAGGCCATGAATAACAATAATAAACAATTGAAAGTTACATATTGCTAACAAAGAATTGGATACCTTGCATATATCTTCTTATATAAAAATACCTATAGAGTTTTTTAATAACAGTAAGTTTGTAACAACAATTTTATAGCATAAAGTAACAATATGACAAACACAAAAAAATGACATTATTAAAAAAAAACAAATTTTTAAAGGTGATGTTTAAATCAACTTCAATTTTCTCTAAAGCAAAATTGGCACATTTTTGTAATTCTTTGAATTTTTTGACCTGACCCTGTATACTAATTCAGAAGGCGTAATTAAATTCTACGGGAAAAGTTATATAAGAAACAGTTTTCACATTTTCGATAAGTTATCTGATATTTAAGATACGAGGGGTACCTAAACCATTTTTAATTTAGCCCTGTATCTTCAAAACGAAAAGGGCGATGAAAATTTTGTTAACGGCATTTTTAGTTTTACGAAAAAGTGGGACACCCTGTACAATATGTTTTGTTCGGATTGTGTATGTAATGAACTTTTACGTTTTTAAGAAAATAGTATTACATTAACAATTTCTTTTAACAAGATTTTAGAAAAAACAACTTAAAGTTTAAAATATTTCCACTCTATTTGTTGTCAACATGACATGTTTCGCATATACAACAGCTTCTTCAGAGGTTGAGGTACAACTAAAATACTACGATGTTGCCAAGTTGTAGTAGTCTTTCGCACGTCTTTTCAATTTTGTGGAAAATTGGCCCATAATATTCTTCTAAGGTATATCAACACTAATAACACGGCTAGAGTAAAAAATGAAAAAACTATTTCGGAAAAAAAAAGTCCATAGTTTACAAAAGTTTTATCACAGTTGGCATACTGTAAATATCTTACGTCTGACATGACTCGCTTTTTAAATACTGTAAAATCTATAGAATATTTTGGTAAATTCTCCCCCCTCTATCGAAACATCTAAATACAGGGTGTTAAGGGTTTGACTACAAATATTTTAACACGTGATAGTATGGACCATCTTGATTAAGAAATGCTTAAATAACATAGGGTCAATTCCTTATTGTTTTCAAAAAAACGGCCTTAAAGTTTTTTTATTATTTTGTTTTATTAAATTTTAAGCACATCCTTAACACATAGAGAAACGAGCAGGCTTCAAGGAACATAACAACTCAAACATATCAGTTGCAGTCTTAATTTTTTTGCCGTATGAGGCTATTCTATACCGTAGTCGGGATTTAAAAACTCTTTAAAAATGTATACGAATATTGAATATGCAGACATGTTACTTATTTATGGAGAGTGTAGATAGAATGCTCATTTGGCGTCTCAAACATACCGGGAAAGATATTTTATCAACAGAAGGTATCCTAATTTGTGGCGGTTATACAGAGAGTTCGCGCTAAGGGAATTGTAAACATCCTTCAAACCAATCGGGGGCCTGAAAGGCAAATAACACCCGAAAACGGAGAACGTATTATAGCCCTAGTGGAGGCAACCACTGGTTTGAGCACTCGGGAAATCTCGCGACTAGTTGGATTTTCTAATTGGACCATTCATCGTACCCTTGGTGAAAACCTTCTGTACCCTTATCATGTGCAGCGAGAACAGGCTTTGACTTTAGAGGACTTACGCCGAAGAAGAGAATTCTGCGCGAAAATTTTACTTTAAACATACTGACAACCGATGGATGTTGTTTTACGAGAGATGGAATTTTAAATTATCATCAAACTCATACCTGGGCTCAAGAAAATCCACACACGATTCAGCAAGGCCTATTTCAATACCGGTTTTCAACAAATATTTGGGCTGAAATAATCAACAATCGGGTAATCGGACCTTTTAAACTACCAAGGCGATTAAAAATAACAGCAGAGGCATACCTCCAATTTTTAACTAATGACTTGCCCAGTCTTTTACAAGATATTCCCTTAGCTCAGCGAGCCAGTGCCTGGTTTCTTCATTCATAGGAATGTATTACAACATCTGGATAATACGTTTGATAGTAGGTGGATAGGTCGAAATGTCCCAGAACCTAGAAAATGGCCTCCGAGGTCACCAGACCTACACCCTCTTGATTTTTATTTTTGGGGCCACATGAAAACATTAGTTGCGCAATTAAAAACTGTACAGATAAATAATCTAAAAAGTTTTAATAACAGGTTTTTACTATTTTTTTATACACGCCAATATTATGTTAACAAACCACAATTTAATAAAAAATTAGTTCATACATTCCAAAAAAATAATCAAGGTTATAATACAGGTTTTTTTTATACTTCTTTGTTGACAAAACACATGTGATGAGATTGTCATCACATTGATGTCCAAGCAAATAGCAACGTTGCCATATTGTCTTGGTATTAGTTGAAACCTCCAAAATTAAACATTTTAAAATTACATATCTCGAAAACCCTTTTGAATTTAGCCATGGTTTATAGGAATATTTTGTTTAAAATGGTTCATACTATCCTATGTTAAAATATTTGTAGTCAAACCCCTAACACCCTGTATAATGATCATAAATTGGGTGGTAAAGATTTGTTTTGTATACAGGTTGTTAAGTATCGCTACAGTTGTATGACTACGTCAACATTTTAATTGAGACCTGTATATTGCAAACAAACGAAAAGATTAAAAGTCGGTAAAAACTGTTTTTTTGTATTTCGTCAAAGATCATTTTGATAGGCGTTTACAAACTTGTGTAAAAATGCAGAAATTTTATTTCACGCCCTTTATGTACTACTTTATTCGGTCATGCAAGTAGAAGCACATAATATCCAATAGATCGGTCAAACGAACACCAAAAACTGCATCTCGATATCACGTTTCGCAATTGAAATATCTGTCTTTAAACATTGACAACAAAAATTCTTGATGCAAGAAAGGCGAAAGAGCCTATCGCAAATATTAAAATGAGAGTGATGATAACTTATTTCCACAAATTATAAATCAATATATTACATAATATTTACATAATGTATGTAAAAATCGGCCGAGTAGAAAATGTTACCACCTAAATATAAAAATGAGTGAAAATAAAAATGGCAAAATTGGTATTTAGGCTTACATAATAGCACAGATAGACGTTGATGCCTTTTTCACAACTTTTCCGGCTGTTCGCGATTTCAACGAGATGAATAAATAAGTTTTCTCAACACCCCATTCCTCCATTGTAACGTATTCGCCTGCCTTTTTATCATGCAAAAAAGTTGCCACAGTTGACGTTTTTAAAACGAATCTTTTCACCCCATATAAGTATTTTCACCCCTGCTGTAACATCATATTAAATCTGTATATGAATATATGTATTTATTTAATTTCAATTCGGTTCCTTTTCAGCGGCGTCTTAAATTTGTTAACCCATTTAGCCTATACCGAGAATCTCGGAAAAAACATAGGAGACAAAAAAGGCTACACAATTTTAGACACATGGAACATCACTTTGGAATCTATAAATATGTAAATGATCTCTCAGAAGTCATTAATTCATTGTACCTTTCAGAAGTTTTTAGTCAGACAAAATACAAGTTCGTAAATCGTCGTATATTTACAACAAAATCTGACAGGGCCTCAGCCCATTGTTCTCTTTTTTGGCAGTTTTATTTTCTTGCAGCAGTGTTTTACAAGGCGTATACAATGTCGCGAAACACCCTGACCATAAGGCAGTTCTTCAATTCTCTTTTAGTAATATATGTTCAGTTTTATGTTTAAAAATTATTAAATTATTATTATCAAAAAAAAAATAAGTTAATTAATTTTTAAAACTTTTTTTGCAAATATCGATTTTTCAAAATATTGCAGTAGGGTTTCGTTTTAAGGGGGAACTGCACCCAGTATTATGAATCACTTGCAAGCCTTCCGCCGCTTCAATATTATGTTAAAACTATAAGAGATATGTATTAGCTTCAATTTGATTTCAATAGGGAAATATGTATAGTTGGGCGCTAAATGCGATTTTTTACGAAAAAATCTAATCTAGAATTATAAAATAGAAGTAGATTTGTCCATTTTCGACCACTTTTTAACGCAAATGCCGTCGCATATAATTTTTTTTCCACAAAATGGCTCTTTACCGCCTTGCATTGATCCTTTGTCTACTGCAAAATCGTACTCATGTCTTTGTATTTCTGCAGCGCGTGAACCCTTTTGAACCCATTTTTAAACGAAATGTTAAATGTTAAATTGCCTATACGTAACAGATTTTTTTGAGGTCGGACGTGCAGGAAGTTTTTTCTAATACGTAGGTAGGTACCTTTTCATCTTACTTTGAACTTGACTAGACCTTGTCGCTAGTTTTTCACTTTTTGCGTGCAATAGATATTTGTTATTTAATTAAATTCGTAAAAAACGTCGACATTTTAAAAAAGGGCTTTTATTTTTTTTACTGGATCTTAACCCCAAATAATACATCACTTTAACATAACAACAAGAGGATCGTTAACGCAAACCAGTTAGAAACTTAATATCTGGGAAGTATCTGCGGACCGGTGGAAAGAGAAACAAAATGGCGGCCAAATAAAATATTTAAAAAATCAATGTAAAAAAATCTTGTTTAATTGATTTTGCAGAAAAATTGGATGTGAAAATGGCATAAACTAGTACGAATTCGATATGACCAGGGGCGTGCAGTCCATGGAAGCAAAGGAAGCAGTGGTTCCCCAAAAAAAAATTACAAAACATCTTCTAAAATGTAATTTTTGAAATAGGAAACCATTAATTTAGTTTATATTAAAAATGCTAAAATATTATCTTAATTATCAAGCACACAATAAATGCGGCCTTGACTCCGACCCAGCCACAATAGAATATCGAATAGAACCTATGCGGGCCACTAGCTTCTCTGCAGCCAAGTCCTTTATGCTTGATTTCCTGTGAATCGAGCCAGAGGTTACTGAACTTTCCACCGGCTGTTTGCAATTTTTGCATTTCAGTCGCATGCTTTAAGTGGTGGCGGAAGCTATCGTTGGAGTAGGTTCTTTGTTTGAACGGCCATCCGTGTGTTGTGTGATACGTACGACGCGTCGTGCATGGTGCGACATGGAAGACAATAATACGGACGTGGATATGCAAATACCGTCAATTTCGGCTGTCGGTAATAACGTTGAAAATGTTGGAGAATTTAGTAAGAAGAGTGTGTGTGAATGTGTGGTGTGTGTCTTAATAATAAAGGGATTTTCAACATTAGACTTCGCTGATAAGCTTCAAATAATTTCCAAAGGAAGGGCAAAACCGCCTATGAAAAATTTAAGCACAAAAATGAAAAACTGTAATAGACATTTTTATCCGGAAAAACAATACGAACAATTTAAATGGCTAACAAGGTGTAAAATATAAGTAAATTATTTTGTTGGCCATGTTAACTTTTTGAAAATGAAAAAGGTCTCTGAAATAAAACTGGTTTTTCCGATTTAAACAATTTCCATAAAGCTGTAAAAATACACAGTATGTCCAAAGCGCATTTACAGGCCGTCATAAAAGAAAAAGTCTTCAGCAAAACCAGAATTGAACACGCCCTTAATAAACAGTTGGAAATTAGTCACCTCCAACACAATGAACTAGTCGATAAAAATAGGCAAATATTAATAAGACTTATCGGATGTTGTTTGTTTTCTCGGACAGCACGAATTGGGATTTAGAGGTCATGACGAAACAAGGGTTTTTTCAAGTAGAGGAAATTTTCAAGATTTACTTAGTTTAATGGCTAAATATGATGATAAAAATCATTTAGAGCACTCTAGCGTTTTTCGCGGAACGTCGAATCGAATCCAGAATGATTTAATTTTCGCTGTTGCAACCATTATTCTAAAAAGAATTAAGCAGGAGATTGGAGAGGCGCGGTTCATTGCTATTGTTCTGGACGAAACAACTGATATCACTAATCTTAGCCAATTATCTATAGTAATACGCTACGTTAAAACAGATGGAAGTATTCAAGAGCGATTTTTAGGTTTTAAGAATGTGTCCGAAAATCGTACAGCAGATGCATTATATACCGTAGTTTATAACGTTACTAAAGAAATTAGAGGAGAGAAAAAATTAGTTGCTCAAAGCTATGATGGAGCTGCAGTGATGGCAGGACAATTAGGGGGTCTGCAAACTAAAGTTCGAGAAACTTTCCCAAGTGCTGTGTTTATCCACTGTTTTGCTCCTAAATTAAATTTAGTCAACAAAACGTACACAAGCTTTGGACTCCATTGTCCACAAACGATTGCCCAGAGTAGCTCCTACTAGGTGGAACTATAATGGAAGACTTGTGTTAACAGTATCTGAAAATCGTGAATCACTGATTGAACTATTTGAGAATATAATAGAAAATAATGAAACGTGGGACTCAGAAGCAATAAATAGTTCGAAGGGGTTTTTGGACTGTTTGAAACGAGATTTTAATTTTAATTATTTGTTGAACATATTTTCAGAAATATTTCCATTCTCGGACAATTTTTTTTAATATATTACAAACTAAAACAAATGATATTGCTTTTTGCATAAAAAAAGTGGATGATTTTAAGTCCATGTTAAGCTAAAAAAGAGATGACTTTGACCTATTTTGGGAGAAAACGATGACGTTAAATGTAGAGCCACAAGCCAAGCGTCTTCGAACAGACAAGGTCGGAGATGTTCAAACATCATACAGGCGCCTCTTTTGTGAAATAATTGATCAAATTCAGCAACAAATAAACTATAGATTTAACGGTTTAAATGATTTTAAATTCCTCGAGCTCTGCAATTTTGACGCATTTATAAGAAAAACTTCTCCAGAAGATGCGTTTAAATCTCTTCTTCTTCATTATGGCCAGTTCTTCGACCGAGTGTTACTGCGATCTGAACTAAAAGTGATTTACAAATCTGATGACATTAGCGCAAAAAATAACGCTATGGAACTAATGCAATTTTTAAAAGACAAGGAGCTGGAAGATGCCTACACCGAAGTATCGAAATTGTGTGAATTAGTATTGACAATAACTGCCACAAGTTCATCAGTAGAACGCAATTTTTCAACACTTAAACGTATACAAAATTTTGTGAGAAATTTAACGGGGCAGGAGCATCGACGTTTTTATGATGACGTCATTGACGAATTTGCAAAAAATGATCGAAGAATCGAATTACATTACAAATAGGTAAGTTTCTAAAAATTGCTTCCCTTTCTTAAAATTTCACCGCACGCCCCTGAATATGACGTAGCAAAATGGCGGTATGTGTCAATGTAAAAACTACTTACTAAATTTATTTTATTATTCCCAAAAGTCAAGTGTGGCAAAGGTAAAAAGAAAATGGTAAAATATGGGGGATCCAATATGATGGACCAAATAAGAATGAAAAGACAGTATACGTAACACATATATACTGTGACTATGTACTGAACTAACTTGGTTCACACTTGTCTCTTACCATTTTTTTTTTAAATATGTAATTATATAATTTTTATTTGTTTTTTTTTTTAGGGTGTGCTTGAAATTTTATTGCGTTGGTATATCGTTACGCCACACCACTATAATTATATTTGCTATCGTCGAACTATATTCCGAATGCAAACACGACGTAAAACAATTACATATTTTGAAATCGGGACAAATGACGAATGGGGTAGTTAACGAAAAAAGAAAACAAAGATTTGGTGGGATGAAACAATTAGAGTTATTTAGCAAAGCATGAATGATGAGCAAGTGTTTGCATGCATTTTTAATTGAAAAGGCCCGGAAGTTTGGCGCTGCGGCTTGTTAGTTATACATTTTTGTGACAAAATGATAAATCCCGTTTGTCAAGTTTGTCTGTTTCATTTTCCCGTCTCCAGTTTCAATAACCCCTTGTTTGCGCGAAGTTTTAAACGGTTAAGGAATTTGGCGGCTTTTCCGTTTGCTCTTTCAATTATTTTGTTTTCCCTGCAGAAACCAGAGTCGATTGAACGTAAGTCCAAGAGATGATTCCTTAGGTCATTTTAAGAAAAAAGGAGTTGTCTCGATTCTTAGATACGGGGTGTTAAAGATTTTTAATAAAATCGGTTTTTTATTAACATCATAAATATCCTTAAGCCGATTTGATTGAAATTTGGCATTGTTATTTGTAGTACTAAAGCCCTTACTAGATTGAAGTTATTAGGTCCAGTGGCGTCTCAACGGGCACCGCAACCATTATTATTGAGAAAAACAAGTACGCCACTGACCCTTTTTGCAGTTTTTATAGTTTTTTTAGTTTAGGCAACTAAAAATACAACTTTTTTATCTCTTGTGTTTTATTCGTATCTAGCTTCGTTTTCGAGAAAAAAAATAAAAATGACTTTACACCACTTTTAAAATTTATCCATGGGACAACATTTAAAAAATAAAAACTCTGTATTAATTACTATACATAAAAAATACACGATTGCAATCGCTTCGCCATTGATTGTCTGACACGTTCAAAAATCCCTGGAGTATTCCTTATGACATTGCAATTGTCGATTATTCGATTTCTCAAGTCATTTACATCTAGTACAGGAGTTTTATAAACCAGAGCCTTCAGATGACCCCGTAAATAGAAATCTAGAAGATTCATGTCAGGACTACGAGCTGGCCAATTTTGAGGTCCTGCACGTCCGATCCATCTTCTAACAAATTGGGTAGATATTCCCGCAAAAAGTCTGTTAATCTTGCTGGTAAAAAAATGGGCCAAAAGGTTAATAATTCCTACCCATACGTTTAGCGAAAATTGTTGCTGAAAATGGATTTCTCTAATATTGTGGGTATTTTCGTTGGCCCAAAAATGGTTGTTATGATAATTAATGATAGCATCCCGTCAAAAATTTGCCGAGGCAGTAAAGCTTGAACCCGCTGTATGTAATATGAGAACAGTAAATTTCTTTTTAAAAGTTTCCAAACTATTTTTGGGGTTGACTTGAAGCTGCAGTGCAATCTTCTTGGCACTATTTCTTTTTCTTCGACCGCATTAAGTATATTTTCTTCTAGTACAGGCTTTGTTTCAGTTTCTGGTCTTCCATTACCTGTATTTTTATTAAAATTGATACGAATAAAACAGAAGAGACCAAAAAGTTGTATTTTTAGTTGCTTAAACTGAAAAAGCTATAAAAACGGCAAACAGGGGCAGTGGCGTACTTTTTTTCTTAATATTGATAGTTGCGGTATTGAAACACCACTGGATCCAATAACTTCAATCTAGTGACGGCTAAATTAGCGCCTTAGTACTATAAATCTTTCTTTCTTTCTTTCTTTCTAGCCGTTTTCTATCCTTTGGATATAGGCCTCTCTCATGTTTCTCCAGTTTTCCCCGTTCTGAGCAACTTGATACCAGTTGAGACCTCCTGTTCTCTTAATGTCATCGTACCAGCGTTGTTGGGGTCTGCCAGTGCTTCTTTTTTCTCCCCAAGGTCTCCATCTGGTAACTTTTCCGCTCCAGTTAGTGTTGTTTCTGGCCACATGTCCTGCCCAGTTCCATTTTAGAGAGCAGATTCGTTTTGTTATGTCCTGGACTTTGGTCCTGCTTCTTATCCACTCATTCGTTTTACGGTCTTTAAGGGATGTATCTAACATTTTTCTTTCGATTGCTCTCTGGTGAACTTGTAGTTTGTTGAGAATTTTCTTGGTAAGAACCCATGTCTCGCAGCCGTATGTCGTTGTTGGAAGGATACATTCATTATAGACTCTGCACTTCAGTTTTAAAGGTAGTCTTGACTGAATGATGTGTTTTAGTCTGCCAAAAGCCGCCCATCCCAGACGTATTCTTCTATTGACTTCCAGTTCTTGGTTAATTTTTCCGATTGTGACTTCTTGCCCCAGATATACGTATGAATCTACCTTTTTCACTTCTTGTCCTTGTAGGGATATTGTATTATTAATTGTTTGCACGTTCGTCATAAATTTTGTTTTTGAGGTGTTCATTTCTAAACCGACATATTGTGCCCCTTGTTGTAACTCCTGGAGCATTTCTTTCAATTCCGTTTCATCTTCGGCAAAAAGGGCGATATCGTCGGCAAATCTGAGGTTGTTGAGTCTTTCTCCAGATATGTTAAGTCCCCTGTTTTCCCAGTGCAGATTCTTGAAGACGTCCTCCAATACCAAGGTAAATAGTTTGGGTGAGATTATGTCGCCTTGTCTAACTCCTCTATTTATTTTCACCTCATTGGTATCTTCGTGGAGCCTTATCTTCAATTTGGATCGGTCGTTGACTTCGTGTAGTATGTTGATATATCTGTGATCTATTCTTGCGTTTTTCATAGCTCTTTCAATTGCCCAGAATTCTACTGTATCGAAAGCTTTTCGAAAGTCGACAAAAGCCATCCAGACTGTGATATTGTATTCTGTCGCCTTTTCTATGAGTATTCTGACTGTGTGAAGATGTTCAATTGTGCTATAGTTCTTCCGAAAGCCCGCTTGTTCTTTAGGTTGGTAGGTTTCGAACTTCATGTCAAGTCGATTAGTTATTATTCTCATGAATAGTTTGTATATTTGAGATAAAAGACTTATTGGTCTATAATTCTCTAAATTGCTAGGATCTCCTTTCTTGTATATTAGTACAACTATAGCGGTCTCCCAATCGGTCGGTATCGTTCCTTGGATGAGGCATTTATTAAAGAGTTTTTTGAGTTCTTTCATAAGCGGCGGTCCTCCCTCCTTCAGCATTTCCGGTAGGATGTCGTCTTGTCCTGCGGCTTTTCCGTTTTTTATTTGTTTCATGGCTTTTTCAATTTCCTCGATTTCGATGTCTGGCAGCTCTTCTGAGCCAATGTTAAGTATTCTTCGTTTATCTTCCTTTGATAATCTCAGGGTTTCTTCGTCGGCTTTTGATTCATACAGATCCGTATAAAAGTTTTCCGTGACTTTCAGTATTTGTTGTCTATCTTCTGCTATGTTGCCATCTTTGTCTATCAGCTTGTTGATCTCTTTTTTGTGTGCATTCTCCTTCTTAAATATTTTTATGCCTCTGTTTTGCTCTATAATTTTCTCAATTTGTTCTTCCTGATGTTCTCTAATGTCTTGTTTCGCCATTCTCCTTACAGTTTTGTTGACTTCTGCGTATTCGACCGTGTCTCTCTTGTTCGATTTTATGAGATCTCTTCGTTTTTCCAGTAACTGTTTTGTTTTTTCTGTCAACTTATCTTTTCTTTTTGCTCTTAGTGTCATGTTATTTTTAGCTGTTTCTTTTATTATTAGTGTTATTCTAGTGTTCGCTTCGTTGATATTTTCTTCGATTTGTGGTGATGTATTTCTCAGTTGTTCTGTTAGTTGCTGCATATATTCTTCTTTGCGTTCTTTCAGTGTGCTCGCGTCTAAAGGCTTAAGTTTGTTGCTGAATTTCTTGGCTCTTTCTAGTTTTCCATTTATAAGGATTTTGCACCTTACAAGTCTGTGGTCACTACCGGTTGTGAAGGAATTGAGGACATCGACATCTTTAATAATGTGCTTGTCGTGTGAAAGTACATAGTCTATCTCGTTCTTAGTTCTTCCATTTGGGCTTGTCCAGGTCCACTTTTTGTTAATTCTTTTTTTAAAGAAGGTGTTCGTTACATAAAGTTGCTCTTTTTCCAGAAAGTTGGCTAGCATCTCGCCTCTTTCGTTCCTCGTACCAAGCCCAAATGGGCCGACGTATTTTGTTTCGTTCACTGTGCTTCCTATTTTTGCGTTAAAATCTCCAATGACCAATGTGTGTTTCGTTTTGTTTTCTGAAAGGCATCTCGATATTTCTTCGTACAGCGCTTCAACTTTATCATCATCGTGGCTGCTCGTTGGGCCTAGATTTGGACGATTTTTATAGTTATGTTGGAATTTATTCTCAAGGTGATGTAGATAACTCTTTCTGAAATGGCTTTCAAAGTTTTAATGTTAGAGGACAACCGTTTGTTCACCAGGATTCCCACGCCGCCATTAGTATTCTGTTCGCTTCCTTTGTAAAAAAGGAGATGACCAGAATTTAGTCTGAGGCAGTCTTCTCCTTTTCTTCTTACTTCTGATATTCCCAGGACGTCCCATTTTATCTTGTTAAGCTCATATTCCAGTTCTATCAATCTTTCTTCATTTCCCAATGTTCTTGCGTTGTAGGTAGCTATATATAGTTGGCAGCCTGATCTAACCCAGGGATTCTTAGCACCCCCAGTTCGAAAACTGGTCTGACCGCTGCCTTGGTCAGGGTTAGTCGAACCGCTGGGAACTGGGGGCCATCTGTATTGCTCTGTGTGCATCTGAGAGGGGTTTAGCCATGAAACACCACGTTGGCCAGACGTCTTTATGAGTGTGAAGTTCAGCCGCCTCTGACATGAGGATCCGCCGCTGTTTGCAGCCGCCCACTCTGGGTCAGACGCTGCGGTGGGGGTTTTTATACTATCCCTAAAAACGGGGCTGCCACATCCGCCCGCTCTGCCGTGCCGAAGATCTTCTTCTCCGCCATTGCGGCCGTTGTGGACTTCGTTCGTAACCCTGAATAAGGGACCCTTGCAGGTGCCAGCTTTCCGGGTCAGAAAGCTCCTGGAATCTCGCGAAGGGCAGGGATTGATTCATCTTCCCTGATAGGTCTGTCCCAGGAGGAGTACCTACCGCTACCCTGGTACTATAAATAACACTGCCAAATTTCAACCAAATCGGCTTAAGGATATTTATGACATTTATAAAAAACCGATTTTTGTTAACGTATCTATCGTATCTCAGAATTGAGACAACTCCGGACATTTCATAGGAACTTTTTTTCTTAAAATGACCTAAGGAATTTCCTCCTGGAGTAACGTACCGTAGTTAGGAAATACCCCGTATATAGACATCCCACCCTTATTGGGCAGGATGGAAACAATAGCTGCTAGACTCTGACTTAATAACTTGACTTGAAAGTAATGCTTCAGACCTATATTATGTTGCCATTTTTGACAGCTGACAATTCTTACTCTAAAAACTTATCCAAAATACTGTGTAGTACGTAAAATCCTAAATAGATTTTCTTGTATGCAGGGTGTTAGGGGTTTGACTAGAAATATTTTAACACGTGATAGTATGGACCATTTTGATTAAAAAATGCTAGGGTCAATTCCTTGCCATTTTTGAGAAAAACAGCCTTAAAGTTGTATTTTGTTTTATCAATTTTTAAGGCCATCGTGAACACATTTATTAATTTTATTATGTAAAACAATTAATTATATGATTTTCTACAAAATGCCTACATTTCTTAATAAATTATCTGAACGACCTAAATTTAAAAAATAAAGAATTAATAAATTGTTCTATTTTACCATAAAATGCGTATTTGAGAACGGCAACACTGTCCATCGAGCAGGCTTCAACGAACATAACAATTCGCAAACGTATCAGTTGCAGTTATCTTGTTTTTTTGGTTCTTTCACCTTAATTTTCTTATGACGCAATTCCATACCGTTTAAATACGTAGTCAAGATTAAAACTCTAAAAATGTATACGAATATTGAATATGCAGACATGTTACTTATTTACGGAGAGTGTAGACAGAATGATCATTTGGCGTCCCAAACATACCGGGAAAGATATCCTAACAGGAGGTGTTCTAATGACAGAACATTTATGGTGGTTTTACAAAGAGTTCGCAGTACGGGAAGTGCAAACATCCGTCAAACTAATCGGGGGCCTGAAAGACAAATAACACCCGAAAACATATTTTAGCCCTAGTGGAGGCAAACCCTGGTTTGAGCACTGGGGAAATCTCGCGACAATTTGGATTTTCTAATTGGATCATTCATCGTACCCTTCGTAAAAATCTTCTGTACCCTTATCATGTGCAGCGAGTACATGCTTTGACTTTAAAGGACTTACCCCGAGGAAGAGAATTTTGCCGGTTTTCAATAAATATATGGGCTGAAATAATCCATAATCAGTTAATCGAAACTTTTGAACTACCAAGACGTTTAACAGGAGAGGCATACCTCCAGTTTTTAACTAATGACTTGCCCTCTCTTTTAGAAGATATTCATTTAGCTCAGCGAGCCAGTGTCTAGTTTCTTCATGATGGAGCTCTTGCTCACATTCATAGGAATGTGTTACAACATCTGGATAATACGTTTCATAACAGGTGGATAGGTCGAAATGCCCCAGAACTTAGAAAATGGCCTCCGAGGTCACCAGACCTAAACCCCCTTGATTTTTATTTTTGGTGCCATATGAAAACATTAGTGTATAATAGAGTTGAAATTGAAAAGGAAGATGACCTTAAAAACCGTAGTTTTGCGGCAGCGGAACAAATTAGACAAAGACCTACCTAGTGCTATAAATTAATATGGTTACAAGTTCATATTCTTTATTAATTTTTGAAAACTAATAAACTTAATTAGGGTGCGCAGTGAAAAACTATAGAAACAAATAATCTAAAAAGTTTTAATAACAGGTTTTTGCCATTTTTATACACGCCGATATTATGCTAACAAACCACAATCAAAAAATTAGTTCATATATTCCAAAAAAATAATCAAAATAAAATAATTAAATCGTTTTCAAACCTACAGGTTTTTTATACTTTTATGTTTAAGCAAATAGCAATGTTGCCATGTTGTCTTGGAATTAGTTGAATCGTTCTCCAAAATTAAACATTTTAGCATTAAATATCTCGAAAACCCTTTCGAATTTACTGATGGTTGATGAGAATATTTTGTTTAAAATCGTTCATACTATAATATGTTAAAATATTTGTAGTCAAACCCCTAACAGCCTGAACTTCTTAATCTATTTTTCTAATTCTATACAAAATTTTAGCCTAACTTCATGTAACATGTGCTATACCTAAATCAACAAGTTTCAAAGATATAACATCATTTTTATTAACACAGCAAATACTTGTAAATAACAAATAGGAAATTTAAGATACCTTAACAATTAAACTTATTTAATTAAATTTTGAAAAATAGTACGGTTTGTTAATGTCCCAAACTGTAATAATATGTCTTTCTATATATAAACCATTTTCAAATAATTCTTGAACCAATGTAATTTTATAGTGACGAAAATTGTTACGTATATAAACACTCCTGACAGATATGAAATCAGAATCTGACCGATTTGCAACTTTTTTACAAAATGCTGCAATATTTCTAAACTTTTTTCAGACGTATTTTTATTGAACATTGTAATTTCTAATAGTAATTTAAAATTACAGATGGAAACTATAAATCGAATAATTTATTGTAATATTAACTTCACGCAATGAGGATATATTTGCAACATTACATTAAGCGTCTAAAACTATTAGCAACTTACTGTATTTTAATGATATTGTTCTAACGGACAAGAGCAAATTAGGATTTGATGAGCTAGCTAAAATTTCTAATTTAGAATTAGATATTGTCATTTTAGTATCTGGCAGCCCATCACGTGTTATCTACCAATTACATAAAATAACTCTCTCTTGCATAAAAAAAAACATTAAAGGTTGTTTGAAATAACCGTCCATGTACATTCCAAAATCTATTTAATATGCTGTTTTTATTCCACAAAAATACTCCGAACTTAAGAAATCACGGTTCATGGGATTAAATGGTGTCAAATTGGAATCACCATCCGACGTTTCGCCCTCGATTGCACGAGGCATCTTCAGGATCTTTACTCTACGAAATCTGAACATTGAATGAAATCAAAGAGATTCAGGCGGGCTTTTATACGCTGAACCGTGACCGTGTGTTAAGATCTAATCAAGTTTTTTGTATATTTAAAAATGTCAATAGATTCTCTAATATTTCGTTCATAATATCCTCGATCGGACGATAAAACCATTGTTTCTTTAACATTTATAATATAACCAGTGGTATGCTGGTCTTCAGCTGCAACAGATTGAACAATTTTTTTTCTTTTTAATACATCATTCATGCTCTTTAAGTCTAGAGGACACTGAGTTGTTTCTTCTACATACACTTCTTCACAGGAGCAAGTAAACTAAAAAGTCTTCTTATTAAAATGAACTACTATACTGTGCAAGAGTTCTTGAGTTAAATATTTTATGCTGAGTATCTTGTCTTTTTTTGTATATTCTTGTATATTGTTTCTAATTTTTATTTTAGAGTTTGACATGTATATATTACTTTATACAAATTAGTTTAATAATTATTGGTTTGACGTTTTCTCCAATTACTTATGTATTTTGTAAGCACACCAGTTAAATTGAAGAAATAAAATTTTTTTTTTTTGTTGTCTCACTATATTCCTGTGGTTGTATTTTATACTGACGGGATTATACCAAGTCAGTACAAAAAAACAAAAAAAAAAAGGAAAAGGAAAAAAAAACTATTGTGTATCAAGAAATGATCTAACGATGTTACATGTTTTCAAAGTGACAGATTTCTAGATTTCCCTGTGAATGTCTGTATTAAGTCCTAATTGAGCCAAATGCGGTGTAAACGTTGTTCTGGTGAGGCCTGTTACTGATATGACGAGAGGAACAATGATGATTCTTTCCTGTTTCCAAAGCCTTTTTATTTCCATTGCCAAGTCGGTGTATTTGGCAATCTTTTCACTGTATTTCGCTTGGATGTTCTCGTCGTTGGATTAAGAGGTGATATTGGGTATGTTGTTTGTGAGGGTTGTTTTATCTGTGCGGATGTCAATGTCCCAGTGGAGCTTGTAGTCGTATCCACTCGATATGAGATCGATCATTTCTCTCTGCTGGCGACATCTCATGCACCTGTCGTCTTCAATGGTTGTGTCCTTGATGATGCGCTTTTGGTAGTTTTTGGTTGCTATGACTTTGTCCTGGATGGCAAGCAGGAAACCTTCTGTTTCGGGGAATAGCTGCCCTTCTTGTAACCACGTATATGAAGACTTTTTATGTATGTGGTCTTGGTTTATGTGGTATCTGTGTCTTCCGTGGAGTGTTTTTTCAGACCAGGTGTTCATCTTTTCTAGTCGTGATTGGAGGTGACTGTGTGCGTCTGCCGCGTGGCTCGTTTGAGACAGGTCGAGCGGTGTATAATTCTTGTCTGCCTTCACTATTGCCTTATGGAGGTTAGTTTGTTTCTTGTGGAAGAATTTTCTGAGTTCCTAAATTAGTTTTTTATTTAGCGATTGTATATCTATAATTCCCCTCCCTCCTTCTTTTCTCTCGATGGTGAATCTTTCCTTATTCTATATATCTATATCCTACATCTTTTAATCGAACGCGTAATATCTTCAGTGCAATAGCCATTCCCTCTGAGAGCTTGACCGAATGTTTCCGATGTTAGAGAATTTTGATCAGAAATCGAAATAGCTCTAAATATTAGTGAGTTTATAACCGATTTCTCTTGTGCTGGATAGTATTGGGAATTAGCATTTACCGAATCTATTTGTATGGATAGGTTTTCTATAATAGAATGACGTAATGTACTATTTTCCTTCCTTTGACCAAATACAACAAAGAACAAAGGGAATCTATTAGATTCAATTTCCATTGTGAATTTAATATTATAATGTTGTAGTTTATTGTGGTCCAGAAATGGGAGGAGATTTTCCTGTCCATGGGGCCAAACAACAAAAGTATCATCTACATATCTAAACCAGTGTTTTGGTTTTAGGGGAGCAGATGTTAAAGCAATATCCTCAAAGGCCCCCATAAAGATTTTCGCTGCCACAGGTGATAGAGGAGATCTCATAGCTGCGCCTGAGGTTTGTTCGTGTTAAGTTCCTTAAAGAATAAAATAAGTAGATGTAAGATAAGCTTCCACTAGGTCCATTAAGGTATTATCAAGATTATTATGTTCCAAAATGTCTGACATAATTGACCAAAACCGTGAAAGCTTTCGATCTATATTACTCTAATAAACTGTTTTAGTTTTGTTTTGTTGCAGTTTATGTGAAATCGTCAATATTTTTAAATAATATGGACACGTTTTATTGCGTCTAATAGTTTAACTAACAATTATAAGTCAAAAATCATAAAAATATATTTACTAAAAGGGCGTAGCTAGGATTTTAATCTGAGGGAGACTTTTTTTTAGTTTTTGACAGTAAAAACAGATTCTTTTTCCATTAAAAAACCAATGATATATTGCTGTTGTATAGAAAATAATTTAAACTAATGCAAGTTTTCATAGATCTTTTTGCCGCCATTTTGTCGGCCATCTTGAATTAGTACCACAATTTTACTAGTTGATTCCTATACCACAATTAGTTATGGCACACAATTTGAAATCAATCCATTAACCAGTTTTTTCAGGCTGAATTTTTATATATTTTATTAAGCCGCCATTTTGTTCCTCCATCTTGGATTCGCACCAAAATACTACCAGTTGTTTCCAGCGTAATATTTGATGTTTGCTCAAAAATTGAGATAAATTGAATAATCAGTTTTATAATAATAATTTTTTTTAACATTTCAATAGGCTGCCATTTTGTTTCGCCATATTGCATTTTTACGAAAATGTTACCAGGTTATCCTCACATCACCCTTAATTTTTGACCAAAATTCAAGTCAATCGGGTAAGTAGTTTTTATCTATACCGTGAACAGACAGACAGACAGACAGAAACTGTGAAAATCTGAAAAATCTCGGAGGGTGATTTTTTCACGGTTGCAATATTTCCCTTTTACAAGAAAAGTAGAAAGTAATTATTTAAAACAGATTCACAGCGGCTCAAGTTAAGGAATACTGACCACCGCTAGTCAAATATCTTACATGTATATTCATGTATTCTCACCACAAATATTTGCTTACTTGTCCTAAGTTAAACAACTGCCCATTTGTCGTCAATAACATCTTTGTTTACTCAAAACGTTATTGTATTGCAGAAGAAAAATAACTGACGTTTTCGTTGCCGCCTTAAAAAATTAATTTGCAATGAAAATATAAAAGCATTTTAAAAGTGCAAATTCATTTAGTGGTACACACAATGCCGAACACTTTTGTGTCATAAAGTTATGGTAAGATTTATCACAGTTTGTTGTATAATGCAGTAATTTATTGACAGTTTTTTAACCGGTCCGGACAGACGACACAATAGCAACTGTCAACTCACTCGAGCCATCATCTTTAATGTCCTTTCAAAGGCCACTGACTCACTCCTGATGGCTCGTTTTTCAAAAGAACCCAACACGCCGTTTTAAGGCTTAATGTTTTTGACAACATTGAAGTAGTTTCGGTTCCAACTCATGTTTTTAATATGTGTTAATAATAAATTTACCTTTTCTTATCGTTTATGATATATTCCATACTCTATGGTAAGTTAGAAGTATCTGGAGAAAGAAAAGAAAAATAAATTTTAAATTTTAAATAGGAGGCTATAGGAGGCTGCGCCCTAGCTTTTAAAAATAATTTCGCGCTTGCAGTGTTGCCAGATCTACTGGTAACTGGCATCAACTTTGGAATTTTAAATGGGACACCCTGTAGTTTATTTTATTTTTAGATTCTGCAAAACAATCTAAGTTTTTTCTTGTATAGGATATTTTTTAATTTCTCTTACCGTTTGTTAAATATTAATTGAAGAAGAATAAGAATTATAATATAAGCATAAGCTTAAGAATATCAAACCTAAGCGGCATAAACCGTGGACCACGAAAGGAATACGAATTTCTGCCAAAAATATGCGCTCGCTCTCATATATAAAAAAATTCACCGACTCCTTTCTTATTCTCGACTATATCTCTAATTATAGGAGGATCTACACTACTCTTATTAAGTCAGCAAAAAAATTACACTACCGAAAACGTCTAACAAACTCTAATAACGTTTCGAAAGAAACCTGGTCCATCATCAATAACCTCAGAAACAAATCAAACCCTGTGACTCAGATCTTGCCAGGGGCTAATGATCTAAATGATTATTTTATTAATGTAAGCAAAAATGTTACCTCTAGTATCTCGCCAAGTTTGGACCCTCTTTCGTTTCTCCCTCCTTCAAAAAATTTAGCTGATAGCTTTTTCTTAAGTCCCGTTAGCAACACTGAACTATTGAAGGTAATACATAATATCAAAAGTAAATCTTCGTGTAGCACTGATGGCCTATCAATTAGAATATTCCTGAACTTGCCACTCCCAGTCATAGAGGCCCTTACAACATTAATTAATGAGTCCTTTATAAAAGGTGTATTCCCTGATTGCCTTAAAACAGCTATAATTATTCCACTTCATAAAGGCGGCGAAAAAACTAACTCTTGCAACTATCGCCCAATTGCACTACTACCAGTGCTATCAAAAATCATCGAAAGGCTACTGAAGAACCGTCTTATGCCATTTCTCCTGAAACATCAGATAATATCCCCGGAGCAGTTCGGATTTCTACCCAACAAGTGCACCAATGACGCCATGTTCACGTTGCTTAGAGGCGTCTACTTATCTCTCAATAACAACCACCCAACTGCCTCAGTTTTTTGTGACTATGCGAAAGCCTTTGATTGTGTTAGTCATGAAATTCTGATAAACAAACTAAATTTTTATGGAATTCGTGGTACTTCTTTAAATTGGTTCAAATCTTATCTTGGAAAAAGGCAACAACTTGTAAGGGCTAATGGTTCCGATTCTGATTGTAAGTTGATTACAAGTGGAGTCCCTCAAGGTTCAGTCTTGGGACCTATTCTTTTTTTGTTATACATTAATGATATCACGAACCTTAAAATTAATGGAAGAATCTCCCTTTTTGCTGATGACACAAGCATAACATGGAGTGATTTTGATACAACGTCTTTACACTCTAGTATCTCCGTTATAATTAAGGCTTGGTCCGATTCCAATATGTTTTGTTTTAACGTCGATAAAACGGTGGCGTTATCTTATAAGGGAACTTTACAACCACTTCAGGTACATAACAGCAATATTGAATACGTAGAGTCGGTTAAATTCCTGGGTTTAAATATAAATAGCAACCTAAAATGGTCTAATCATATTGACACCTTAACTAAAAAACTTTCTACCGCGTGCTTCGCCATTCGATCAGTTTCAAAAGAACTAGACGTTCCTTCTGCCAGACTTACTTATTTCTCTTTATTTGAATCCCACCTCCGCTATGGCCTTCCCTTTTGGGGCTGCTGTACCACCGAGCAATTTCATAGTATTTTTATGCTTCAAAAGAGAGCCATTCGTTATTTGTTTGGTCTAAATAATAGAGCTCACTGCCAATACTATTTCAAAAAACATGAAATATTAACACTTCCTGCATTATTTATTTTGGAAACGGTATGTTTGCTGAGAAAACATATAAACACCCTCCCAGAAAGGCCACAACATTTATACCCTACCAGAAACTCTAGGCATGATATTTATCTTCCCATTCCTTCCACAGAATTAATAAAAAAATCAATTATTTACAACGCCATAAAACTTTACAACAATCTGCCAGTACATTTAAAATATATCCCTATGCTTGCACAATTTCGAAAAAACACCAAAGCATACCTCATTGAGAGACCATTTTACAGCGTTAATGATTTTTTTTTTCAGTAGTAAGTCTCTTTAAATTGTCACTAAACTCGCTTGTTTACTTAAATCTTTTGTGAGTCATGTCCTAACTCGTAGCATAGAATTTTGTAAATCATTATATAGGGAAAAGAACTGTCGAACATTCACTTAAAACTTAATTATTTTTGTTAGGTATTGGATTAAAAACAATTTAATTCTTTTTGTATACTACATTCTACACTAGTTCAATATACCTTCTGTTTAACATCACAATTATTTGTATAACTATAATAACATAGAGTTTAAGGTCGCATAGTTGCAATTTTGATTTCAATGTCATCGAAATTATTCACCTCGTACATGTGTGTTTGTTTACTTTTATAAGGTTATCATGATTCATTTACCGTTTGCAATGTTATATTCTAACGTGTGTTTTACGATTTGGTAAATTGATAATTTACATTTTTAAAAAAAAAGCACTGACCTGTCGAAATTATTTTCGATTAATGTTTTGATATGTCTTATTTTTAGGTATATTTTGCTTTGTCCATAAAATTGTAAAATTTTTCTGCGGCAATAAAGCATACTTTTGTTTTGTTTGTTTTGTGTTTTTTTTTTATAGCAATAGTAAGAAAGTAAAGACATACAATTTTCATTCGGAATGGGAAGAACAGTATTTTTTTTTACAGAAGTTAAAGCACAACCTAGGGGCTAAGTCCTAGGGTCATGCACTGGCTGTACCAAGCAGTCATAAGACCCAGGATATCATACGGCTTAATAGTATGGTGGCTCTCGGTGGAGAGAAAAACCATTCGTTCCAGTCTTGCAAAAGTCCAGAGACTCGCTAGCCTAGCGATAACTGGAGCAATAAGGACGACGCCGTCAGCAGCATTGGATGTCTTGCTAGGGCTGCCATCATTGTCTACTTTCATTAAGAAAGAGGCTATGGCAGCGCACTTGCGAATGAGAGACGCAGGAGCTTGGCATACCAAAGGTGAGGTTGTGGGTCATGCAAGGATCTCCCACATTGTGGAAAGAGAGATCCCTTTATCTACCTACAGAGTAGAACGACCTTCAGGCAGACTAAGATGGCATAAGGGTTATAGTATCTCAATCCCCGAAAGAGAGGACTGGGAGAGAAACAGGCTGGAGTTCTCCAGACAGGCAATTGTTTGCTATACGGATGGTTCACGTATGACACAGTTGCAATACTCTGGTGCTGGAGTTTATATTGAGGCTACACAAACCGGGTCCAGCTTCACTTTGGGGAAGTTTTCAACGGTGTTTCAGGCTGAGGTATGTGCCATTCTAATGGCAATAACGATGAAGGAAGTCATAGAGGGGGCAGAGGAAGAGATTGTCATATGCTCAGACAATCAAGCAGCACTTAAGGCGCTCGACTCACCCATGGCGGGATCACTTTTGGTTCAGGAATGCGGTGACAGGCTAGAGCAGTTGGCGCGACGTAAAAGAGTGAAGTTGGTTTGGGTGCCAGGACACTGTGGGATTGAGGGCAACGAGAGGGCAGATGAGTTTGCTAGACTCGGCGCCACCAGCCCGTATGTAGGACCAGAACCAGCTTTAGGCAGCAGATAGGGACAGCACTCGACGAATGGGCACAACGTGAACTTCAACGTGAATGGGGCCAGTCCGGGGTCGGGAGGCAAGCTAAAGACTTCATTGTGAAGCCCGATAAGGGCCAAACAGAATGGTTACTAGCCCGAAACAGGAAAGCTCTAAATGCCATCGTAGGAATAGTAACGGGGCACTGTCGATTGAGGAGACACCTCTCTCTATGTTAGGCATTGAGGAAGATTCTATCTGCACTGAGTGTCAGGAAGAGGAGGAAACTCCGCTTCACTTCCTGTGCAGATATGAAGCGCGAGCGAGACTGCGACGAGATATTTTCGGCACTACGGTCTTGCATAGAGACGAAGTTAAGGATCTTGCATGGAAGGATATGCAGACTTACCTAGTAAGGACAGGCAGATTCAAAAGACTGAAAGGGCCTTATAGGCCTACCAGTCAGGTCTCTAGACCTCCCCCTAACTACTACTACTACAGAAGTTAAAGGTAAAAATGTATGCTTTTTATGTAATGCCTCTGTTTCTGTTGATAAAAAAAGGAAATATTGAGAGGTATCATAAAGTGTACATCCGAATTTTGAAAAATATTTCCCATTACATGCTGCCAGCAGAAAAGAAAAATTGAATCAATTAAAGAACCAGTTAATCGAACAACAGCCAATATATTTAAAAGCAGTTGACAAAAATAAGTCTGCAAGGGAAGCATCATACCGTGTGTCCCAAATAATTGCAGAAACCGTATGAAGACGGGAAATGATAAAACAGGCGTTTTTAGAAAATGCAGATTCCTTATTTTCCAACTTCAAAATAAAGACGAGTTTTATCAATGAGGAAAGATATTTTTTCACAGTTAAAACTGACTTAAATAACTGTGTTTATTTCTCTCTTGAAATGGAATAAATGTGGTTGACACCTCCCAGATAGCCGTGTTCGTCAGGATGGTTTTTAGTGATTTTATGATTAAAGATCTTTTGTAGTTTATTCCACTGAAAGGATATACCACTGGACAGGCGTTGTTTTCCCATTTAAACAATTTTGTATCTTCTGAGAAAATTCCAATTTCAAAATTGATAGGCTTGACAACTGACGGGGATCCAGTTATGGTGGGTTGTGATAAGGGTCTGGTAGCATTTTGTCGTAAAGATGAACGCTTTCCACAATTTCTGTGTTACCATTGCAAGATTTACGTGGAAATTTTTTAAAACTAAATGAAATTGGTAGTAAAAATTGTAAACAAGATTGGAGCTCACGCATTACAAAGATTATTCAAAATCTTAGCCGATGAAATTGATTGTCAGTATGGAGATCTACTACTTCACTCTGAAGTGCGAGGGTTAAGTAGAGGACCAGTGTTACAGTTACAGTTGTTACAGTTAGATTTGTCATATATGTCTGTCAGTACATAGGGCAGTAAAATTCAGTAAAATAAATCTTCGCTTGACACTTTTTCATTTTTTTTAGTATTATATCATTTGTGATATCTAAGTCATTTTAATGTAATTTATAATTAAAAACACTCTTTTATACCATATTCAGGCTTACATTTACCATTGATACCTAAGTTACAGAAATAATGCTAGTTTCAGAAATTTCTTGTCACAAATAACCGGAAGCAAAAGTACAAAATTAGAACCTTATGTGAATTTACTTTATTTTTGATAGAGCCAATGTAATATACTTTCATATGGTCCTGTATTATCATATAATTACTGTTTTATATATAAAATTCACTTTAAGATATTCCAATCAATAGGAATTAACATTTTTAATATGCTGTGACTCGAAGACTAGGTCAACAATCATATAAGGCAAACAAATGAAGGTAAAATCTAAGTGACTGATAAGATAATCTAATAGAACATTCAAAAATCTACCTGTATATAGTTTTCTTGCGTTAATATTCTAAGATTCCATTTGTTTATATCAGTTAGTACAGAAGAATTTTGTTGTTTACATGTCAAATAGCATATCACATTTTGTTTGGAAATTTCACAAGCACATAAATTTAAACACAAATGTTCTTTAATAACTTGGTTCACTATTTTGCATTAATTAGTAAGGTAAATTTGTTCATTATTATATATTTCGAAATCTACAAAGATTTGCTTTGTTATTGTTTATCAGTTGTCAGATTTTTACACGGGGTTATGATAGGTCAGTTCAAAACCACATGCTTTCAATCGATAGAATAATGCAGTTGAAATAAGTATAGAAGTGGAAGTATTGTCTCTCTCTTTTTCTTTCTTATTATAAGTCCTATTGATTTGACGTATCGGCGAGCTAATATTACTAATTTAGATGGTTATTCTTTGGTTGGACAAAATACAAGGTAGCTTGGATTAGTTGAGGAGTAATAATATATTTTCATCTCTTTCCAATACCATGGACATAAAGGCTATTTTTGTTATAAACCGAACTGGAATTTGACAAATTAATATTTAGTTTAGTGGAATTATTGTACCAACATTATTTTGTTGATACTGAGAAAAGTTGTTTTTTTTTAATAATGTTTTGGAATGTAGAAAAGGATATGTAGATTTACCGTGTTTGGTAATATTGTGTGATGGAAATCATTTTGTGTCCGTGAGAAGGGCTAAGGAAAAGATCTTTCTTTTTAGCACCAAGTCTCATAAACGACGGAAGTGTCGGATGTTCTGAATTTTTTTTTTGGTTGTTAACTAAATTCCATCCCAAATAGGAGATTAGAAGGATCCGATTTGACGAAGTGAAGTTGAATATTATGGTTTAGTAAATTTTGGGTTTCAACTTTATGGCCTACATGGCGATTTTGTCTTAATTACTTCCGCGTGCCACTAACATCGGTCATCTTAACATTGGTGCTCATCAAACAATTTTTTTTGGTACCCTCGTAGCTACAATGAGGTAAGAATTTTGTATTATATTCTCATATATATTGTGTGCTGTTTTGCCTGTCTGGAAATATATTCCAAATTTTATTGTAGAGATTTTTGTACATGGGACAATTCTTGTTTCAGGGTTTTTGTATAAGGTTGAACTTTTGAAGTTCATTGAGATTATTTTGGAACTTTAAAGACAAACCATTAGCAAGGTTTTGGTATGGTTTCCTAACTGCTAGTTATTTATGGAATTTGGAACTTTTCTTTTAATGGAATAGACATGATGTCTTGGATACGGTCTACGTAGCGGAGCTGTAGGACATAGTGATCACTGAGGAACACTTGGATGTTACCTGTCTTACCACCATTTGCAGTCTACACTAGTGACTAGAGCATACAGCTAAGTAGTAGTATAATATTTGGAAACTTAACATATAGTACTATTTCTGTTAATCAAACTGTTTTTGCATATTAATTTAATTACTGGTGTCACCTTGTCTAGTATATAGCATACTGTGCAGAAGGTGAAACGCAGCCGGCTTCGTAGCGCTACCTAATTACTGCTGTTTTATTGGTAATATCTAAGACATTCAAATCTATGTAATAGACATTTTATAGATATTTATTGTGCTGCCACTCAGCGTGTGGCTAATCAAAATTTATTTTTTTTAATACTCAACCCTAATCATTATCGTTTGTAACATAATTATTTGTTTTAACTAGAATTAAACTTCAATCATTTAAGGGGGGGAAAGAAACAGGATTCTGAACTGATTATTTGATCTAATTCTTGTTTATATTGTGTAATCTAAATGTTATTAATCAGGAGTGGTATAAATAAGGAATAAGCTTCTGGGTTTTGTATTTACGTACCCCAAACTAAATAATTTAGTTGGGATTTTAGTTAGTGTAACTTTACAATAAATTTAAACTCTTGTTAAGGAAATCTTAATTCCTTCACTTCTTGTTGGGATGCTATTAAGCTCCCTAATGGATAGAATTGAGTTAACAATCACTTTTTTTTGTTCAGTACATTTTCTTTTTTTTTTCTTGGGGATAAGTCACTGACTATTGTGAATTAACAATAAAAGTCATTTGTTTCCAACGTGTTGGTTTTCAATTGATCAAGATAAGTCTTTACCTATTGATATTGGTTAGACTCAATGCAACTAACTTTTTTTTTCCAAGTTTTATTTAACTTAAATTAAAACTTGCTGGCGCTCAACTTAAATATTACATCTAAAGTAAGAGATTGTGATATGGAAGTATAGGTAGACTAACAAGAAAGAAGAATCCGAACCTACCCGACTAGAGCTAGCAATAGTCATCATTAAGAGATATTATTGGGTCGATATTAGGTGAGTGTATTGCGTCTGGTGACTAACATACTTATTTACCGCCTTCCATCATATTGGTAAACCATAACATTTCAATTGGGCATCCTTTAAAGGTAGAAATGTTAGAAACTAGAAAATTTAATTTGGCTTAGAGATTTTGGGTTTCTTGTGGACATTACAGACAATATTAATGAACTCAATTTGCAACTTCAGGGAAGAGATAAAGAACTGGCGGTTATGATTTCCGATATAAATGCATTCTTAAAAAAACTTGAGTTTTGGGAACAAACCCTAATCAACCGTGATGTCAAGCATTTTCCTGTTCTTTCAGAGAAGATATTTCTAAATACAATAGAACCCTATGTAAATGTAAATCTCATGAAAAAATAGTTGAAAGATAACTTCAAAAATGGCATTGGTGACTCAATTTATTGTTTCACACTTCATAGAAATTGATGTACAACAGTTTGCAACTTGTGTTATGCAGAACTTTGGCGAAGACATCGCTGCAACTGAAATGGAAGTGACTGCATTTCAAAGTGATTTAGCATTGAAATCGTTAGTTTCAAGTACAAAATGTATCTGGCCTATAGTAAGTAAAGACAAATATTCAATTCTATGTCGTGTGGCCTTAAAAGTGAAAGAGTTATGTACTTCAACCTATTTGTGCGAATCTTCTTTCTCCAATCTGAATTTTATTAAGAACAAATACTGCAATCGCCTAACAGATGAACATCTGGATAATTGTATTTGAATGGCTGTATCAAATTACACTGCGAATATCAAAAAAATTATCGATGAGTCCGAGTGTCAACCTTCTCATGAATGCACGTATCTTTTATGACATGTTTTTGTTTAAAATTTTAATTATAATGTTTACTTTTATTAAGTCGTATGTGACCTGCCATTATGGCTATATGAAAATTTTGTTTATTTTTTAGGTATGTATTAGTATTAGCTACAAGTAGGTAGCTCACGGTTTATTTCTAAATTATCGAAGTAGCTCAACACCTTAAAAAGGTTAGCGACCACTGCTAGTCTAAAACTAAATTGGCAAGGGGGTAGGAACTTTTCTGATTCACACTACCATTCCAAACAATATTTAAGGATCATCTCAAGTGTTTTTAAAATACAGGATGAAAGTGCAATTGGACGAAATTCATTAGGTCTTTCTAATTTACTAATAGGTACAATTATCGATTTTTTAATACAAGGGGTGTCATCCCCTCTAATTATAATATTGTTAAAAGCCAAACAAAGAAGATGTTTTGTTGAATTTGGTAATTTAAATAAAAAAAGAAACCATATTCTCTTAATCTGCAAGTTAAATAGGCATTATATGTCTAGCTAATTGTTGCTCAAACGAATTGTTTTATTTTGGTTTTCGTGCTTAATTTCAGCTGTTATTTAGATTCCGCAAATATTAGTAAATTGAATATAATGAGACATGTTGTGTTCATTACCATAAACCAAAAACAAAATTAAATTTAATCGAAATACTAAAATATGAACAAATGCTCATTTAAATAAGTGTAATGATTTATCATAAAAATATGACCCGCGCATTGGTGAAAATCCAAAAATAATTTAGTTATTTTATTACGATTTATACCCAAATTTCGGTTTGAGGTTATACAAAGCATGGTATAAAGCCAAGATAAATTAACGGTTGTCGGGATGACAAATTATATTGTTAACCTTTCATTCGTTAATTGACATGGGCAAACTCGTAAATAATGGCTAAACTGAAATTTATTTTGTTTGCTACTATAGCATTATTTTCGTATATTAGTTTTCGATATCCGTAGTTATTTGCCAAACAAATCGGGAATATATAAGTTTATTTTGCAAATTATGTGTATTTTTTATGTAAGACTTTAAAGAGACGTAGGAATATATTGTTAATTAATATATTAAAATTTAAATTTACAGAAATAAAAAAGTATGTCAGTTCTTTTGTTGCCATTTTCTTTGACACTATTTATTTATTGCCTTCGTATTGAGAGAATACGTAAGGAAAGCATGAAAGTGATTATTGTCATCTTACAAAGAACAATATTCTATTTGCTATTATAGTAATAGGCAAGTTCCCAAACACCATTATAAGGCTCATGCAGAGGGCTTTGGCCATGGTGGAAAAGTGGTGCCAAAAACACGGCCTGTCTGTTAATCCGGATAAGACCGAAATGGTACCATTTACCCATAAGAGAAAAGTGGACCTTGAGAGGCTCACCCTCTTTGGGAAAGAGTTGAGACCTTCCGGGTCGGTAAAATATGTGGGTGTCTTAATAGACTCCCGACTGACCTGGAGGGATCATATTGAAAGGATCACAAAAAGGACCACAGCGTGTCTATGGGCGTGCAGACGGTCCTTTGGATCAACTTGGGGTTTAAAACCTCGTATTGTGCATTGGTTTTACACGTTAGTGATAAGGCCAATGATCACTTATGGCGCTCTTGTGTGGTGGCCCGCCACTCGCAAGACCACATACAGAAGGATGCTTGACAAGCTCCAGAGAGTGGCGTGTCTGGGCATAACTGGAGCCATAAGAACCACACCGACCCGATCTATGGAGGCTATTCTGGGACTAAGTCCTCTGCACTTGCTTGTAGAGGAAGAGTCTCGGAAAGCTTCTGTTCGTTTAAACGACTGGGGTCGTTGGATACACAGAGACTGGAATTTTGAGCATACGCGAGTTTGGACTGAACTGATCAGATCAGACCCTCTCCTAGCAAGGAGAGATGCCATTATTCCGATCTCAATTGCCTCTAAAAGGTTTTGTGTAATTGTTCGTGAGAGAGAACAATGGAGGGATTCCTCCCCATCCTTCCTCAAACCCCAGGGCCTTGTCTGGTTTACAGATGGCTCTCTAATGAAGGAGGGATCTGGGGCGGGAATTTATGGGGAGAGTCCCAGGGCAAGAATTAGTCTTGCTCTTGGACGGTATGCGACTGTATATCAGGCTGAGATTACAGCAATCTTGGACTGCGTACAGGAAAACCTTTCCAGAGGATACCACGACAAGCATATCTATATATGCTGTGATAGTCAAGCCGCGATTAAAGCTCTGTCCTCGAACAGAGTCAATTCGCTGCTAACACTTGAATGCAGGAGAGCCCTAGAGAGGCTGTGTGAGTCCAATAGGGTTAGCCTCATTTGGGTGCCTGGCCATCAGGGCATTGGGGGTAATAAAGGGGCGGATCAGCTGGCTCGGGAAGGTAGCAACACTGAATGACACGAGCTGGCAGGACTCAGACAGTCTAAGGTCTTCATATCGGGCCCTTATAGCCATTCTGAGTCTAATAGACTTCTAAATCTAAACAGAAGTCAACTTAGAACTATTACCGGGGTCCTAACTGGACACTGGCTAGTGAAATATTACCTGCATAAGATTGGACTCGACAACGATCCATACTGCAGGTTTTGTGCTGAGGTAGATGAAACTACTGAGCATCTAGTCTGTCGATGTGACGCTTTAGTCAACGCCAGACTGCTTTGCTTGGGTGACACCTACGTGGAACCCGAGCTTGTGGGACGTGCGCGACCAGAAAGGGTCCTTTCCTTTCTAAAAAGGAGTGGACTCTTGGCCTGACACGCCTACTTGGGGGGATAGTACAATGGGCCCCAGTGAGCCTAAGTGCTGCCCTTGTCGGGCTCCCCATCTATGTCTATGTCTAATAAACCCGACATCAAATAAGATTGTAACAAAACTATAAATAAATATAACACAAAACAGTCAAGCAAACTGCAAAGGAACTTACCGGTTGCAGCGAAATCCGCGAAAATAAAAGTAAACAACCACCCCAAACTGAACGACACGTGGGTGTAGTGTACTGCGGCAGCAATTCACCGAGAGCGTTGTATGGCGCTGGTTAACATTATTCTTCCATGCGCTCGACGTCATCGCGTACGCGTTGTCATGGCAGCATAGTAGGAAAATCGTAAACTGAATATAACACCTCCAGCAAAGTCGAAGCGGTTTGCGCCACTGTTATAGTTGTTATAATAAATTTCGATTGAAAGTTTTAAAAAGACATGCCGCCAACGGTCAAGTAAAATATTTATTCGAGATGTACAGTTTATTTTTTGCCAATTAGGTGAATAAATGAATGTAAAAATTAAAATTTTAAGAAATTCTACTTCACCTGAATAGCCGTGTTTTGCACCATTTTATTCAACACCCTGTGTAACAGTGATAAGAGTCGCTAACGTCAAAGTTATTTTCCTGAAACGATCTTTTAAAATCCAAAAAGCTCGTCAAAGTCCGTTGACTCCTTTTCAAACCACAGTACTTTGAATATGAGGCTAAAAATTAGATTTGCCGATCTTTTTGTTGGCTAGTTTATATAAACAGCTGAAAACGATTTAGTTTTTGTCTTTGTAGATCAATAGCCAGTCAAAATTGTTTGGCCAAACTTAATTTAGACTTTATAATTATAACTAGAGTGAACTAAGCAAAAATCCACAATTTACACAAAACGTAGTTAAACTGAGAAGTATTAACACATAAAAATCCTTTAAAGTGGGTGTAGAGACGAGATATAATAAGAAATTTGAACTTTGTTTGGTTACGAAAGTCGGTTTTGTTTATATGGGCAGAAGAAACCCAACTGTTTTGACTAAATAAACATAATCATTTAGTTACTATTGTTCTTCCGTTTCAATAGGCTGCATCCACCTGGCATCGTGTAACTTATACACATCTTGGTAATATACACTTTCCAACTCAAGTCAAAATACGTCTAATATAGAATTGGTTTTTGCTGATTTTTCTTGTTATTTATATATTTATACAACAGATATGGGTGAAGTTTAATAATAAGATAATCTGTTCTATTTGCGAAATTACATTTCTTTATACATACAGAATAAACTTTCAAACAATACATTTGCTTAGAAATAATAAAAGGTTTTTTTCTACAAACGTCAGAAAAAATATAATTTTCAACGCACGCTGTCAGTGTCTAAAATGTCAATTTATGGCACTGGTGTTAAAAGTTGTTTACTTTTAACATTGATGATAATACCCAGGATGTCCACGAACAACCCCTACAAAATGAAAGGGGTGATTCTACATAAAAAAAACATGAAAACATTTTCATATTAACCTAGGTCCGGAAATGCCTCGTTACGTAGATACAGGGTGTTGAAATATCAATTTTAGTTTATTTTTTATTAAATATCTGTCGCAAATAATAAAATTTTCTCACGAAATTGGGCATTCGGGATATTTTTTGGGTAAGGAATCATAATTTGGTATTAGATTTCATGCGACATTTAGAGGGCGCTACGTACGCTACCATTATTTAGGTAAATTTGCACTAATTTTTTTGGCGATGCACTTCTGGGTTTTTTTACGAATAAATATTATTCTTGTACCTTTTCTAAACAAAAAAGCTATACTTACTCAACAACGCTAGAGGTAACCGTTCTCGAGCAATTTGCAAGTTTATGCGTCGATGCAAGGAAAACAATTTGTTTAATAATAATAAACTAAGGTATATTATAATTAATATATATATATATATATATATATATATATATATATATTATATGAAAATAAATATGAATTATTCTAAACTATAATAAATGCTCCACGTGATGACCGTTAGTTTGAAGGCATAATGTAATTCTTTTTTTTAGAGAACGTAGTATACTTTTTTTGCTTAGGAAAGTGTAAGTATTTATTCATAAAAAAAGGCATACTTACTTAACAATGCTAAGTAACCGTTAATTAACAATAATAAACTCAAGTGTCATTTTTGACAAAATTGTTTTTGTCATGCGCGTGTAGTATTTACCGATTAGATGAGAAATAAAAAAATTGAAGATCCAACTTTTTATTCTCGTATTTTATTCTTCGATGAATCTGTTTCACGAGAGACTGAATTAATAAAATACACAATTCACATCATTTTGCATATGTTGGGGATAATCCCTATGTTGTGAAAGAATCCAAACATCGATATAGATTTAGTATTAATGTGTGCTTTGGTATTGTAAACAACCTTATTGGACTTGTTGAGTTGCCAGGTCGACTAATAGGGGAAGAGTATTTATATTTTCTTCAGAATATTTTACCCACATTACTAGAGAAAGTTCCTTTAAATATTCGGCAAGTGGTTTATGCACGATGGGCGTCCAGCTCATTTTAGTCGAAATATGCGTCAATATCTGGATCAGACTTACGAAAATCAGTAGATTGGTAGAGCAGGACCAGAAATGCCATGTGTACTTCGTCCCAATACAAACGTTTGAGCAGCTCTGGTTGCTAATTCAAAATTCCTGCAATGAGTTCAGACAAATGCAGAATATTTATAGACGTATCAGACGTTCTCTAAAAAAAATTACATTCTGCCTTCAAATTAAAGTTTAGAATAATTCATACTTACTTTTAATTTTGTATCGTAATTTTTTATTTTGGCCGCCATTTTGTTTTGCCATTTTAAATTAGAACTCATATTATCAGTCTTTACCTACTGCGTTGGAATATTAGAATGGTGCATTATTTGGGGTAAGGATCCAGTAAAAAAAAACAAAAGCCCATTTTTAAATTGTCGACGTTTCGCCAATGTATTGTTGCATCACCAGGACACATAGTCTTTACCCACTCCGTTGGTCCGCAGACATTTCCTAACCCCAAAGAATACACCACTCTAACATGACTCAAAACTAAATTTCAGTCGTCATATTGATAAAGTAGCTACCAGTGCTGTAAGGATTCTAGGATTCATTGTTAGAAGCTGTCAGTATTTTAATAATATTAATACAATCATAGCTCTGTATAACTCACTGGTAGTTTCTAAGCTTCAATATGAGTGAATCGTGGGGGATCTTCAATATGCAAATAGGATTTCTTCTTCTTTTTTTAACAAATTTTGTAAAAAAATCGACGTTTTTAACTTAAGTTGGATTAAATTCAAAGAGCAGGCAAGATTATTTATTTGACAGTTACACTAATAACCCAACTATTGTTTTTTTTTGTGTCAGTTTGTATTTTTCTTTTTTAATATATTAGATCCTAACTTTAGTTTATGTATCTATGATTGACTTTTTGTAAAAGGTCCTGATGCATTAAATAAATAAATAAATAACAACACGAAGATCGTTAACGAAAATCATTTACAAGCTTAATATCTGGGAAATATCTGCAAACCAACGGAGTAGGTAAAGACTGATAATATGGGTTTCATGCAGGATATAAAATCTATATACAGTGTGTATCAGCCAAATGGAATAAATTCGATAATAAATAAATGGGGGCGTGTTCGGAAAAACGCTTGGACCCATCGATTGGTATTTTTGGTTGCTCATTTTCTCCAATAAAAACTTTTTATACAGGGTGTGTCCTGTAACAGTGGTCAATGCCAACTTTCTTATTTTAAATGCAACACCCCGGATATTATTTAATTTTTGGATTCTTTAGGAGATTCTAAACATATTTTATGTTCAATGTCCTATACCGATCTTCAACTATTTCGGCAATATTAAGTGTTTTCAAATTTATTGCAAAAATTAATATTAAAAAAATAAAATTATTTATTTCTTCATAATGTATAAACAAAAGTAAAAAGTTAATTTAGGAACTGTTGAATATGCTCGCCGCGAACGTCTTGGCAAATTCCTAATCTTAAATAGAAATTTCTTCTAACGTTATTTAGCATCTCAGGCGTGACCGATCTAATCGCAAGCGTTATTCGTCTTCTTAAGTCAGCTAAGTCGAGGCGTTTAGTTTTGTATACAACATTTTTAATATGTCCCCATAAGAAAAAGTCTAATGACGTCAGATCAGGGGATCGCGCTGGCCATTCTAAATATTCCGTTGGGGTACTGCCGGACATTAATTTGGTAATGGGACGGTGCTCCATCTTGCTCAAACCATATCATATTCGCTGGAACTTGTGGGTTTGCTGGATCCGGATACAAATTTGTCAAAGTTGGCACGACATTATTTTGGAGCAGTGCTAAATAATTATCGCCATTCAAATTGCCGATCCCTAACAATTCCTGCCCAACATTAACCTTTTCAGGATATTGAGTATGTTCTTCGCTGATCCAGTGAGGATTTTCCCTAGACCAATAGCGGCAATTTTGACGATTTACATGACCGTGAAGTGTAAAGGTGCACTCATCCGAAAACAAAACATGTTCTAATTGAATAACATTGTTATCTAACATAGCCATCATTTGTTCACAAAAATAAGTTCTCCTATCATAATCGTCTTCCATGAGCTCCTGAGTTGGTATCACTTTATAGGGATGCATTTTATTTTCTTTTAATGTTCGAATAATCGACGAATGGCTAATATCGAACATTGCGGTGGCTTGTCGACTAGAAATATGTGGGTTTTCCTCAAACTCAAGCATAATATCCAATTTAGTATCATCATTTATTTAATTGGCAGCTGCTTTTTTTATCTGCCTCACATGTCCAAGCTCGCGAAACTGCTTTTCTATTTTACTAATTGTCCCTTGGGATATATGCGGCAAATTTGGAAATTTTTCATGAAATAAGCGAGCAACTTCCACTTGTGTTCGTGTGTTATCGCCATAACCAATCATTTGTAGAATTGTTATTTTATGCATTTCTGTTAAATGAACCATTTTTCTGATATTAGGTATTATGCAGTTAACGAAATTCAAAAGACTATGACACTGACACTGACAACTACTGTCTTGCAAAGAGAAAGGCCAGGCATTTTACACAAAAGTAAACAAAACTTAAAAGTAAACAAAACTGGCTCTTTTTGTTCCATATCAATAAAAAGGAATGCTAAAATGGTTTTTGCTTACATTCTTAATATGAAGACCTAAATGGTAAATAAGTATTGAGTGTGTTGTAGCGAATTTTTGGAATCAAATAAATAGTTTAGTAACCAGAGCCACTTTCATGAATAATAATAAATTCGAAATAAATAAAATAAAAATAAATTTGAAAACACTTAATATTGCCGAAATAGTTGAAGATAGGTATAGGACATTGAACATAAAATATGTTTAGAATCTCCTAAAGAATCCAAAAATTAAATAATATCCGGGGTGTTGCATTTGAAATAAGAAAGTTGGCATTGACCACTGTTACAGAACACACCCTGTATAAAAAGTTTTTATTGGAGAAAATGAGCAACTGAAAATACCAATCGACGGGTCCAAGCGTTTTTCCGAACACGCCCCCATTTATTTATTATCGAATTTATTCCATTTGGCTGATACACACTGTATATTCATCCTAAGTACTACAATAAACTGCGAAACCTCAACAATTTAAAAAAAGACTTTTTTTACTGGATCCTAACCCCAAATAACATAACATTAAAACAAGAGGATAGTTAACGAAAACAATTCAGAAAATCTACGGACCAACATAGCAGGTAAGGACTAAAAATATGTGTTTCATGTAGGATATAAAATCCTGAAGATGCAACAATAAAGTTGCGAAACTTCGACAATTTAAAAAGAGTTTTTGTTTTTTTTACTGAATCGTAAATAATATACCACTCTAACATAAAAACAAGAGGATCGTTAATGAAAACTTTTTAGAAACTTAATATCTGGGAAACATCTGCGGTTCAACGTAGTAGGTACAGACTGATAATATGGGTTTCATCCAGGATATAGAATCTATATATGTGTCCTAAGAACGCAACAATAAAGCTGTGAAACGTCGACAATTTTTAAAAAGTCTTTTGTGTTTTACTGTACTCCAACCTCAAATAACACACCACTCTAACATAACAACAAGAGGATCGTTAACGAAAACCATTTAGAAACTGAATCTCTGGGAAATATCTGCCGAACAACGAAGTACGTAAAGCAGGGGCGTGCGGTGAAATTTTAAGAAAGGGAAGCAATTTTTAGAAACTTACCTATTTGTAATGTAATTCGATTCTTCGATAATTTTTTGAAAATTCGTCAATGACGTCATCATAAAAACGTCGGTGCTGAATTTCTCACGAAATTTTTTATACGTCAAGTGTTGTGTTGGCGGTGACTAATTTCCAACTGTTTATTAAGGCCGTGTTCAATTCTGGTTTTGCCGAAGACTTTTTCTTTTATGACGGCCTGCAAATGCGCTTTGGAAATAATGTGTCTTTTTACAGCTTTATGGAAATTGTTTAAATCGGAAAAACCAGTTTTATTCCAGAGAACTTTTTCATTTTCAAAAAGTAAACGTGGCCAACAAAATAATTTACTCATATTTTCACACCCTGTTAGCCATTTAAATTGTTGGTATTGTTTTTCCGGATAAAAATGTCTAATACAGTTTTTCATTTTTGTGGTTAAATTTTTCATAGGCGGTTTTCTCCTTCCTTTGAAGCTTATCAGCGAAGTTTAATGTTGAAAATCCCTTTATTATTAAGACACCCACCACACATTCACATACACTCTTCTTACTAAATTCCCCAACATTTTCAACGTTATTACCGACAGCCGAAGTTGACGGTATTTGCATATCCACGTCCGTATTATTGTCTTCCATATCGCACCATGCACGACCCGACGTACGTATCACACAACACACGGATAGCCGTTCAAACAAAGAACCTACTCCAACGATAGCTTCCGCCCCCACTTAAAGCACGCGACTGAAATGCAAAAATTGCAAACAGCTGGTGGAAAGTTTAATAACCTCTGGCTCGATTCACAGGAAATCAAGCATACAGGACTTAGCTGCAGAGAAGCTAGCAGCCTGCATAGGTTCTATTCGATTTCTATTGTGGCTCGGTCGGAGTCAAGGCCGCATTTATTATAATTAAGATAATATTTTAGCATTTTTAATATAAACTAAATTAATGGTTTCCTATTTCAAAAATTACATTTTAGAAGATGTTTTGTAATTTTTTTTTGGGAAGCACTGCTTTTCTTGCTTCCATGGACTGCACTTTTATGGATTAAAACGGGAGGGCGTCAAAATAATTCTAGCACGCGGACGGCATTTACTCCAAAAACCTGATCTTCAGGCATAGAAACTGTATCAAATATTTAAAAGCATGGAACGAAGGTCAATGACAAAAATTCCTGGAACAAACATCAACGAGAGTCTTAGTGGTTTGAAGTTTTGACATAAAATTAGTTCTCTATTACTCTCGACAAAACTTCGTTATCATTCAGAAAAAGAATTTCCCTGGGAAAACGCAACAGAGCCTTTTCTAGCAGCCATATTGCATATAAACTGTACGAAAGTATTTTTATGGTCTGGCCGTATTTCTCAGGGAGGATATATTAGTTTCATTTCGAATGAATTGCAATCCATCTGGGGGAACGCCAGCGGAGAAATCATTCTCACCCACAATTAATGACAATCGAAATTAAAAACGTAAAAGCGTTATTGGTTCCAATTGATTTGCCACCCTCGGCGGGGCTTGAAGCTTTCTCTAAACGGTCTTTTAATTCCTTAACAAGAAGATTTATATTAAAGTTCTTCAAAATTGATAAAGATATGCGGAAAAAAAAAGGTTTTTGTTACATAACCAATAAGTTTTAAGTATGTGGATTTTGTTAAAAATACACTGTTGTAGGTAAACTAAGTTCTATTTTTATTTATTTATCATTTTGCAAATTAATCAAGTAAAGAAAATTTTATGTTACGTCAAAATATACCGGGACTAATGACAAATTGTTTTACTCACAACGTTTCGATCAACGATGTATCTCTGATCGTTATCAAGTGTAAACTAAAGGCTACATCTAAAACTAGGAGCTTATATAGTGGGTCATGTACAATGGAGCGTGGAAGTTAGGCGTTAAAGTGTGAAATATTCGTACATGAAAGCAAGGAACTCCAAAATTTTGAAATGTTGCTACTAGGCTAGTCCTTTGTTATGTTCTATACAGTTGGAACGTAACGGTTGGAATAAAATTCATAAAATATACATACAGTTGTTGAATAGCGTAAACAATAAATTTTAAACAGGTTTATTCTTTAGTTAGTTTGTTTAGTTAGCTATATATTAAAATTTTATTTAAAAAAATACATTTATTTTATAGTTGTATTAATATGATAATTTGTTAAACCATATAGTTATAAAATGTAACCGCAAATTGTTGATAGCGTAAACAATAAATTTTAAACGGGTTTATTCTTTAGTTAGTTTGTTTAGTTAGCTATATATTAAAATTTTATTTAAAAAAATACATTTATTTTATAGTTGTATTAATATGATAATTACTGGTAAAAATTAAGGTCTTAAGGGTACCTTGAAGTGTAAATAATATAATATTTTAATTGTTATACTTTTGATGTATTTCCGTTTTTTTGCTCCGATAATAAATGCATCTTTAAGTGCATAGTTTCCCTTGTTTCGGAGCATATTTGCATGCATATTTTTAGATTTTTAAATGCATAATTATCCTAAGCCTAATTATGCCTAAAAAAAAGGTCATCCATATTCTCATAATCGTCTTGAGCTCATTTGCCGAGCTCCCTGCCCTCGTGGCCGCCCCCGCACTGTGGGGGCTGGAGAGGGTGTAGCTACGCCACTGTTTCACACAATAGTCGTCTGTTTGGTTCATCTTTCTTTAGTTCACGAACCAATTGGACTTTATAAAGATTCCATTTATTTATTTTTAAATACTTGAGGATGGATGTTGGTAGATCAGGTGTGATGTTAGCCCTGTCCTGGTTTTATCGGTTATATAATCCTTAAATTTTCCTTTTTACGGCTGGTGTAGGATCTTTGGGAAGTGGCCGATTTTGTCATTTTCTTGAAGTACCTGCAACTTCCTCATCATATGCTGAAACGTTCATATCTGTTGTAGCATTTTCTTTGACTGCTGGTAGAATTTTGATAGAGTTATCAAGTAGGTTTTTAAGTAGTGATACCTCTTCTTTAGTAGTATTAGGTAAAATATGTTTTATTTTATTAAGATCTGTTCTTATCTTCCATCTAAACTCTTCAACTTCTGATCCTTCTATATTTGCAATTTCTACCGAGCTGTTTGTGTCCAGAATTGGAATATTCTTGGTTTATAGCAAACTTCAGTCCTTTGTTAGGAAGTAGTTCTTCTGTACGAAAGAGCATTCGTAAAGAAATATTTACAACTGTCCATTCAAGGCTGCCGATGAGAAATTCTATTTGATGCTTATTTTTGAGTTTTTTCTTCCTTCAACTTGATGTATCAATTTTGCGAAAGATTGGTTGACGATCTTCCTCCTGTCTATATTCTCCAATTTCTTCATACCTTTAGGTAGCGTTTTCTATAAGAGTGGTTCTCTTCCATCGATTGTGAAATAATTTAAATAAAAGAAAATAAAAGTCCGACAAGTGAATTTTATTTAGAATCTTCAATTGTCTATTATTTCTAAAAATGGAACAGAGTGTTTGCTAATCCAGGATCCAGGTGGATGCAATTTACACCGATTTCAGTAAGGCTTTCGACAAAAGTCCTTTTATGGCTGGTTATCTCAAAAGTTAGAAAATATTTATTTACTTTTTTTGTTCAAATTTATTCGTCTTCATCATTTTTATTAGGTTTCTAAATATGCTTGTGATAAAAACATTATTAGCGCCAAAAATGTTTCATAAATGCCTTACATTTTTAATTGATTGTCCCATCAGCTACGCGTGGAATCGCCCTGTGGTAATTTGGTTCCCTCTAGACCAGCCATGTTAAACATGCGGCCAGTGGGCCGCATGCGGGACAGTGAGCATTTTTCTGCGGCCCAAATTAGTTTTGAAAACAGCCAGATAATGCGGCCAGCGAATAAGTTGAAAACCGTTTTTGAAAGCGCGCGCCGCTGCAACGATTGGTATAATAAAATGTACAATTGTACATAGTGCCATCTATGTTTAGGAGGATGAACTACACATACACAACCTAAAACCAAAAGTTATCTGGCTTGTTCCATGAAATTCTATCGCGCAAAAACACAGCTGACGCTATCTGAACATTCTGGAAAGAACTCGAGAAATCACAATTCGTGTATAAGCCGTGTTCGATTGAGTTCAGTCGTTCAGTGTTTAGTCAGTTATGAGTCAGTTGCGATAGAGTTTCGAGTTAAGTTGCGCACTTATTGGTACAACATTTAACAGTACTTATCATAATTTATTTCGGATACAATTTTTAACATGTCTCTTTCAATACCAAGTGGAAGTAAGAGGAAACTTGTAGATGAGCATCGTATCTTTCAAGAAAAGTGGGAATTACAGTTTTTTTGCTGTGAAGTGACAGAACAAATTATTTGTTTGATTTGTAATAGTACAGTCGGTGTCCCAAAATTATATAATATAAAACGTCACTATGATATTCATAAAACTATGTTTGACAAGTATACAGGCATGGTCAGAAACGAAAAGTTAAATAAGTTAAAATCACGGTTAAAAGATCAGCAGCTTATGTTTACGCGTCCAGCCAGCTACGTACTGTCGGAGTTGATCGCGAAACACTCAAAACCATTTGTTGAAGGTGAATTCATAAAAGAGTGCCTTGTAAAGGCCGCGGAAATTGTAAGTCCCGGGAGAGTGAAGGCATTTCAAAATATATCCTTGTCCCGGAATACTGTCGCTGAAAGAGTTACTGAGTTGGCTGCCAATATAATCAGATCAGATAAAAACAAAATCAGACTCTCTCATTGCATTTTCTATTGTCTGTGACGAAAGTACGGATGTGTGTGGTGTGGCGCAACTCGCTGTTTTTCTTCGTGTGGTTGATACAGATATCAGTGTGTATGAAGAATTACTGGAATTAGTACCATTGCATGATACAACAACTGGAAAGGATATTTTCAATGCTGCTTATGGACTTCTGCAAAAGTACAATTTAGATTTGTCAAAACTGTGTTCCTTTGCAACCAACAGACGGAGCTCCTTCAATGACTGGAGTAAAAAATGGCTTCGTTAAAATATTACAGACAAAGATCAGAGAAACGGGCAGTACCAAACTAGATTTTCATCATATTCATTGTATAATCCACCAAGAAGTTTTGGTATATTGGAAAGTGTTTTAAAGTCAGTGAAAAAAATTATAAACTTCATAAGGTCACGAGGCCTTAATAAGCAACAGGTTTCTGCATTTTTACGTGATTTAGAAAGTGAGTACACTGGTTTACTATATTATGCAGAGGTGCGATGGCTTTCGTGTTCTATAGTACTCGACCGGTTTTGGAAACTCAAAGAAGAAATACGCGTTTTCATGGAAACAAAAGGAGAAGATGTCAGCTTATTATGCGATGTACCTTTTTTACAAGATCTTTTATTTATGGTAGATGTCACAAAACACTTGTCGGACTTAAATAGGAAATTGCAAGGACCACGTCAAGTTATTACAGATATGCATGATCATGTGAAAGCTTTTAAGTGTAAGATGATATTATGGGAGGGAAAAACAGTTAGCAGAGGATAATCTGTCACATTTTCTGACTTGTAAGGCATATCAGGAAAGCACAAGTGTCCCAGTATCATACAAAATATATTCAGAGAAAATGAGAAGCGTTTTCAGGATTTTAAGACCTAAGAAAACAATTTTTCTCTATTTACTGGTCTTTTCACTATCGATATTGATAAAGTTCCCCCTCACTTGCAAATGGAAGTAATTGAGATTCAGTGTCAGATCCATTTAAAACAAAAATTTGATAGTGTTGGTACATTCGAATTTTATAAGTACTTGCCTGTTCAATACCAAGAAATGAGAAAATTTGCCTGTAAAATCTTGTCAATGTTTGGAAGTACCTATAAGTGTGAACAACTATTTTCTTTGATGAAATGAAAGAAATCTCCCGCAAGATCGCGATTGACGGACGCACACTTGGACGCAGTTTTAAAAGTAATTTCCGCCGATAAATTCGCGCCACAAATAGACAACTTAATTAAAGACAAAAGATGTCAAATAACTGGTAAAAGAATTTAATGTTTGTAGTTTTTTGTAATGTCCTTTTTATTGGAAATTTAATAAACAGACTTGTCCTATAATAGTACTTTTTCTCAAGATTTTCAGTAGTTTGTCTTCTTTAAGATAAGGTTTTGCGGCATGAGTTTGACATGGCTGCCCTTGACTATTGATAATTAAATTCCTGTAAATATTCCTTATGTAAATTAAGAAGCATCTGCCATGGCAACTTTAGCAGAGATTTTAAAACATATATTACGGTATTTGTAGTAATCCATCTCCGCAAAATACGAAAAAATCTACACACTCGAGATGACAAGTATAACTAGCATTATTTGTTTTATATCTTTTGTCGTTGTACAAACAGTGAGAGACGAAAACAGAACGATTAGTCTGGCGAGAACAGCTCGTGAATGTGACACTGACGTTTCAATTTGAATGTTGTGCGGTAACGAGCGGCCCAGGCGTCTATTTGGCGTCCCTCTCACCCTTTTCGTGTCAAAAGTTGCAATTATTTTGCAGTTGCATTTTGTGACACCGTTTCGGAATAATCTTTCATTACATACAGGACGTTTTTTTACTTAATAAGTAATCGTGAAAAAATTATCTTCCGAGATTTTTTCAGATCTTCACGTTTCAAGGTGCCTAGATGCCGAAAAACTCAGTTCCACCGGTCTGTCTGTCTGTTCGCGGCATCGCTAAAAAACTACTTAACAATAATAATAATAATAATAATAATAAACACGTTTATTATTCCAAGAGAAAATTAAAAATTAAAAAAAAACAAACATAGACATCTACAACAGGAATAAAAGGCCACTTATCAGCTTCCTTTACAAGTGAAGGGGCTGTTAAAGCCTATTAAATAATTATAAAAAAAAATATTATTAACTTTTATAAAGAAAGTTAGTTTGAAGTTTTTCTAAAAAAGAGTGGTGCAGGGTGATTAAACAAAAAAAAATATATATACATAAGAAAGTACGCGTCCAAGTTAATAGCGCTATGCTACTGAGGCACGAGACAGAAAGTGAGAGAGAGTTATTTTAGGCATATGCAAAGTAGAGAGGGGATGGACGAGAAAATAAATACTAGTTTTTTGTTTAACGAAGTCCGCTGTTATTGTAGTTGTTGGCCGAGCAATTTATTTTTCATTGTTTTTTTAAAGGATGCAACTGACAGTGACGTACTGGTTATTTTATATTTGCTGATTAAGTTAGCAATTTGATAAGAATAACTTTTTTTAAATTGTTATTTGTTGTGTAAGGGTACTGATAGCAGATACTGTCGGCGTAAATTTAAATTATGCACATCCGTACGGTATTGAAGTTTATCGAGGAGATATGGAGGACGGTGAAATTTTAAAATTTTGTAAAAAAAGCATATAGAGTGTAAGATACGACGATGTTGCATGTTAAGCCAGCCCAATTCGGGCAGTTTATATGAAACCCTCTGCCTTCGTCTAATACCATAAATAAAACGTATGCATGAATTTTGTACCTTTTGAACCCGATTTTTAGCCTGTAAATCAAGGAAAGGACCATAAACGTTGTCTGCGAAATTAAATTGTGACAAAATGAGAGTGTCGGACAACACAAGGCCTTGGTTTTTTGATTAAGTACATGTCGATGAGAGTACAAAGGTTTTAATACTGAGAATGCTTTTTGAAGGCATGAAGTTACGTGATCATTAAATTTTAGTTTATTGTCTATGACAAGCCCGAGACTTTTAATGGTGGATTCAAGACGTAAGCGTTCAGTCTCGTTACAAAATAATAATGCTGCGGATTTATTTGGGTTAATCTTAAGAAGATGTTCATTGGATTTACTGAAAAGATAGTGTAAGTCACGGTTGATTTGATTGTTTGCTATTTCGGCTTGATTGGGGTTAAAAGATAGGTAAATTTGAGTATCGTCTGCATAGAGGTGGTACTTGCAGTGACGAAGTGATTTGATGAAATTAAATGTGTAAATACTGTTATATTATAGTTTATATCATCTGCTGATGATTGCTAACTTGGTTAACGAAACGCGCGTCCAGAACGTAACAAGTTGTGGTGTAGTGTGTTTAGAACTCTTGTATTTTGATCTATCTTCCACCACAGGTTCCACTGTTAGGACCACCTAGTATAGTGATACACGATTTACAAGCCCAGATTTTACAAGGCCAGCCAGCATCAGAGCCAGTGAACGAGATTTATCAAAATTTTAATTTATGCAGTTCGACTTTGGGCTACTCGGGTATGCCAATATTGGCCGTCTGTCTCCGTTTGTCGTATTACTTTATACAGGGGCCGTCATTGTGAAGTACTATACGGGGCGTTTCCTAAAAGTCTTAACTTTTGAGATACAGGATGGTAAAGTTTAAAAAGAATACATTTTTTTTTATCCCAATTCTGATGCTATTGTAGAAAACTGCATGAAATTTAATACACGTCTTCTATACATTAAGGAGCATACGGATTTACCCAGGTTAATTACGTATGCACGCCACTGGTAGAAATTTCAATAATTGATTGTTAATAAAAAATGCCCTTTTGTGCATAAAAGACGTGTATCAAATTTCACACACTTATTTATCTATAATAGCATCAGAATTAGGCTTAAAAAAATGTTTTTTTAAAACTCTGTATCTCCAAAGTTAGGACTTTTAGGTTCATATTAAACCTTTTTCTTAAAAAGGTCCAAGAATCATCCCCCTTTAACATTAGCACGCAATTAGGAAACGCCATGTATAGTACTTCACAATGACGCCCCCTGTACAAAGTAATAAGACAGACGGAGACAAATGGTCACTTTTGGCATACCCGAATAGCCCAAAGTTGAACTGCATAAGTTAAAATTTTTATAAATCTTGTTCACTGGAATCAGTGCTGGCTCCCCTACTATAACTACACTGATGTGTTAATTTTGGAAAAACATGAGTTCTGCAGTTTTTCAAATATTAATTTAAATATTAGATATTTTTTGACACCCGGTATTGAACAGAAAATTAATTATTTTGAAGCAGTTTATTGACAGCTACTTTATGAACAATTTTACAAAATATATGAAAAAAAAATAAGCCATTTTTGAGGTTGACGGCTGTGACTCTAATGGTTCGATTCCCTCTAAATCGTTGTCTTCCTTTGAAAATGATAAGGTTTCGTCGTCACTACTTGAAGATCCGAGTGTGATAACTAAATCATCAATAACCGTTTCAATTTTATCATCTACTTCCCAGTATTTATCTTCAATAGAACGAACATGTTTAACATACGATTTCCAATTTTCAGCCGATGTTGAGTCAATCGCTTCTGATGTTATTTTATTTAAATCTTTAATTGAAAGTTCAGCGCTGTTGCGCTCTCGAATATTTTTTTTTACTCCTGCCCTGCAAGTTCAATAGGGTTGAGGTCGCACATGTATGGAGGCAGCCTTAAAGGTGTATTACCGAGGTTACGTAAAAGACCGTCAATTTTATACTTTTTTTCTCTAGGCTTGTTGGCTGATATTACTTCATATAATTGATGTTTTCTCCATGTTGGATCACATACAAGATTGTTCGATTTAAGCCACCATATCATATGAACTTTTGTAGAGTATTTAGTTGGCACTTTATCTTCTACGTGAGAATGATAAGACGCATTATCCATTACTGACTGATTTGGGAGGAATGTTAGGCAGAAGCTTCCCGAGCAATCCCTTTTCAAAATTATCTCTATTCATGTGTCCATGATAGTCTCCAGTTGTTAGTCCCGAGCGAAAAACTAAAGCAGCACCTGGAACAAATCCGGCTTCTAAACCAGCATGAACTATAATAAAGCGACTACTAAAATGGATTCCCTGAACAACACCTGTAACACTTTCACTTTGCCAGCATTTGTTCACTGTTATATCATTATCTACCCAGGTTTCGTCTAGATACACAATATTGCGTCCTTCTTGCCTATATTGCCTTACAGTTGATAGATATTTCACCCGCCAGTAAAAAATATCAATGAGCAATTTTCGTTTATTTTGGCACTTGCTCCAAACAAAACCATTTGATCGTAAAAGCCGATTTTTATACCCGTACGGAAAATCTATTTTGTTCTTTACAGCACGAAGTAGGGGTTTGCAGGTCGGAACCTTCTTCAAGTTTATATAAAAATCCTCTATTGTTCGTCGAATTACTTGAAAATCACCATCGTCAATTTTATCTTTGTATGATAATCAGGCTCTTTTTTTACCAAGAGATTTTAAAGGTGAAGTAGAACATGAGCGATCATTATGTGTTATTTCTTTGAATTCTTCTTACACTACTTTCCGAAACACCAGTGTAAAATGCAGCGCGTTCTGTTCGATTTTGAATTGGAATAGTCAAACTATTATTTTCAGCTTCTCTTATATAGAAATGAAAACAAATGCTCGAAATGTATAGGCGCCACTGGAAATAGCTAGAACCTTCTAGCGGCAAGTGCATGGAGACTCTAAGCACATCCCAATTACAAGTGGAACAGTGCGAAATTTACTAAATCCTCGATTAATTTTCCATACCGCTTAGCTGACGCACTTTATAGGTGAAACGGCAAACTATTACAACAAATAGAATAACATAAAATTTATTTGCGTACACAAATTTTACTTTTCCGCTTGCTTAAGACTATGAACCTTTATTTTAAGGACCGCCCGGTTTTCTTTCGTGTCCCGCACTTTACATAGGAATGAACTGGTAATGGTATGGATATAAGATAGTAAAACAAAATTGCAGTCTAATACAATATTTAAAAAATGGGCCTCAAAAAAACTACACATTAGATTAATTTGAAATTATGTGGGAGCGTTAAGTGTGATATAGAGATAAACTAGTAAAGTTGTGGTACGAATTCAAGATGGCGGAATAAAATGACGGCCAAATATTTTTTTTTAAATCAACGTAAACAAATCTTATTCAATTGACTACAAATTTTGCAGAAAAAGTAAAGATGATATAGAGATAAACTGGTGGGAATTCAACATGACGTATCCAAATGGTGTGTGTCAATGTTACAACTACTTATTGAATTTATTGTAAATTAAACCCAAAAATTAAGTGTGGCATAGGTAAAAACTGATAAAATATTGGCAGGGCTCAAATATGACGGAACAAAATGGCGCCCAATAAAAATGTTTGATAAGATAGTATATATGTGTTACTAAATGAGTATGTACTGACCCAAATTGGCTCACACTTCACTATTCCTAATAAAAGGAAAATTCCATAAACAGTAATGAGTAATTTTTAATAGTAGAATCGATAGTTCTTTCGTTCAGGATTGGAGTTTTTAATCTGTCGGATATATCTTGATAATACTTGCCATCACGGTTTGGTTAACCACAAAGCCTAAAATGATCTACTTTCAGTTTCTGTTTGACAAAATTCCTTTATTAAAATCCTGGTTTCTGGATAGTGAATTGCAATTATGGAAAATAGGGTTTTGGCGACGTACAGTAGGTATTTTTCCGGAACAAAAGAATATGAGAATTGACCAAATAATCACGGTCGTTATTGGAAATGCTCGCTCTGTGGTAGCGAAAACCCGCAATAACAAATCATATGTAAGCTTTTACTAACAGATTTTAACTGTCTGTGTAATGCTAACATAATGTCCCGTGTTACGAGGGAAATTGGGCGCTGGTTTGTGATTTTAATGACCAGAGTGGTCGCGTTGCCGTTTTGCGGTCTGATTTTTTCTCCCTACTTCGCTTGCTTTCTGGTTCTAATTGTCGTTTAATTACTTTATTTCCTTGTATTTTAGGATTCTGTTCACTCCGTTATTCAATTTTTAAGATTTGAATTGGATGAAGGAAACGTATTTCCTTCACGTTTTTATTTAGACATTCAGTAAGAGAATAAAGATGTATATACACTTACGTTATAAAGGGTGGTCGGTAATGATATTGAGCCAAATATGCCTTAGTAAAATGTCTCTCATTAATGACATACAGAGTGTTAAAGTTTAAATCTTGCAATTGTCATTTTTCTATAGCTCAAGCTGTTTTTGAGATATCGACATAAAAACTGGTAATACGACTAAATTCTATGTTTTCATATAATATGTAGAGGGCGCTTGTTAAACCCTATACCGGGTGTCAACGATATTGTTTTACACGATGCCATTCATTTGCTTTTTAGGTTAGGATATTTATATTTGGGTTAACGAAATATGGTATTAAGACACATATTTTTCATGAAAAAACAATTGAATATTACTGCCAGTTTTTCCGATATCAGAACCAAGTTAAGAATTTCAAATGGAACCCTGTATATTATTTTACATAGTTTGATAGAGCTTAGAATTACCTTTTCAATGACATATCACAAGTTATATTTTTTTTTCAAAATGGCGGACCAGGAAGCGCTTTTTCAAAATTCAATAAGGCGGTCGTTTCCCGATACCGATGAAATTTTGTTTAACAAATTATTAAAATATTAAACAAAATGGGGTTTTTATTGGATTTTAATCAAATTTAAAATCAAATTTTTAGTTTATCACAAAATGGGATAAGTTTAATTTTTTCTTTAAAAAATGTGAACTTTTTCTTAAATTTTCTCAAAGATTTTAAATAGAAAGTTGTATTTATTAAATATTAGTATTAAAGTATATCTTATTAGCTACATGAAACCGCATAACAAGCCGTATTTTTGCTTTTTGTTTCAGAAAAAATTGACAAAACCTTGCCGATACACATTTTTCCTAATACATAACATGAAACAAACACACACATATTATTAATCAGAAAATCCTGGAATATTTTTTATTGTTTATTGATAAGTAATTTTGTATTATTTTGACATTTTGTGACTGTTGTCTTATTTTAGGAAAGCGAGAAAAAATCACAAGTAGTATTAATTTTATTTTACCAGTAGATACGGTGCAGTAACATTTAAGATGACTTAACTAAGATAAGTAGTCTTGGAAACAATTGCAAGTACTGTTTTGTATCGACATTTCTGATAACTTTCGTTACATTTTTACACTGAGAAAAACAAAAAACAAAAACAAAACCGCATAACAAACCGTATTTTTGCTTTTTGTTTGAGAAAAAATTGACGAAACTCTGCCGATATACATTTTTCGTAATACATAACATGAAACACACACACCCACACACACATATTATTAATCAGTAAATTTCGGAATATTTTTTATTGATAAGCAATTTTGTATTATTTTGACATTTTATGATTTTTGCTCTTATTTTAGGAAATCGAGAAAAATTCACAAGTAGTATTAATTTTATTTTACCGGTAGGGTTTTTCCGGAAATACCTAGACCTAAGTCAAGAAGTTTAAAAAGAACCCTGTATATTTTTTCACACAGTTTGATAGAACTTAGAATTCCCTTTACATTGACATATCACAAGTTGATTTTTTTTCGAAATGGAGGACCAGGAAGCTTTTGTTCAAAATTCAATATGGCGGCCATTTTCTAACACCGAAGATATTTTTGAATTATAGGTAGAAATAATAAACAAATATGGGGGTTTTTATTGGGTTTAATGCTAATTTAAAATCAAACTTTCACAATTAATACAAAAGTCACTCAATTAAATGTTCTATGCGCTGTCCGCCTTGTTCTTGGCATAGTGTAACTCTCTTAACATTTTCCGCTAGCAGGTTTCGTAAATGCTGTTCTGAGATACTCTCAACGGCTCGTCTTATTCTATTTTCTAACATTTCCAACGATATTACAGGAGTTGCATACACTTTTTCTTTCAGATGACCCCATATAGAAAAATCAAGCGGGGTTAGGTCAGGCGACCTCGCTGGCCATCGAATTGGTCCATTGGTTCCCAACCAGTTCTCACCAAATCGTTCATTCAAGTAATTTGCAACAATTCTTGAATTATGAGCAGGGGCGCCGTCTTGTTGGTAAACTAAATCATCATTTTGCTGCAAATTATTTATAAAATGATCAATTTCATTTTCGAGAAAGTCCAAATACATCTCGCCAGTTAAAGGCTGATGGAATAATATTGGACCAATAACGCTTAGTCCTACAACGCCTAACCAAACATTAACTCCAAAACGTTCCTGGAAGGCACCTTCTCTTACTAATCTTTGATTTTCCTTTGCCTAATAACGAAAATTATTTCTATTAAACATCCCTAGATTAGTAAACCTTGATTCGTCCGAAAAAATAATCTTATGATGAAACACAGGACTTATTCTATAATTATCTAAAAACCAATTGCAATAAATAAGTCGTCTTTGGAAGTCATTTTCAAATAGGTGGTGGTGAATTTGATACTTAAACGATTTAAACCCGTGTTTCTTTAAAATTTTTCTGGCGCTTTCATGGGACGTATTGCACTGTTTGCCTAATTCACGAAGGGAAGCTGTACGGTCATACTCGATGTACGCTAAAACGTTTGTTTCCACTTCTTCGCTTACTACGAAACCATCATTGCCATTAGCATGGACACCACCATTATTTTCATTTTTTAAATGTTGTACTAGCCAAGGATAATATGCATGTGAAGGAGCGTCACGATTCGGAAAGCGTTCCTGGTATAATCTCTCTGTGTCCCTTGAATTTTTGCGACATTCCCCATAAATAAGGAGCATGTCAATTTGATGTTCTCTTGAATAAACCATAATATTTATTTTTAAAACTAACTAGAACCACTTCTCAGTGTAAAAATGTAACGAGTTATCAGAAATGTCGATACAAAACAGTACTTTTGACGTTTCTGGTTAAATCTAATGAAAATTATAATGGCATCCCTATGCAATTGTTTCCAAGGCCTACTTATCTTAGTTAAGTCATCTTTCATGTTACTGCACCGTATCTACCGGTAAAATAAAATTAATACTACTTGTGATTTTTTCTCGCTTTCCTAAAATAAGACAACAGTCATAAAATGACAAAATTACTTATCAATAAACAATAAAAAATATTCCAGGATTTTCTGATTAATAATATGTGTGTGTTTGTTTCATGTTATGTGTTAGGAAAAATGTATATCGGCAAGGTTTTGTCAATTTTTTCTGAAACAAAAAGCAAAAATACGGCTTGTTATGCGGTTTCGTGTAGCTAATAAGATATACTTTAATACTAATATTTAATAAATACAACTTTCTATTTAAAGTCTTTGAGAAAATTTAAGAAAAAGTTCACATTTTAGAAAAAAATTAAACTTATCCCATTTTGTGATAAATTAAAAATTTGATTTTAAATTTGATTAAAATCCATTGAAACCCCGATTTTGTTTAATATTTTAATAATTTGTTAAACAAAAATTTCATCGGTATCGGGAAACGACCGCCATATTGAATTTTGAAAAAGCGCTTTCTGGTCCGCCATTTTGAAAAAAAATATAACGTGTGATATGTCATTGAAAAGGTAATTCTAAGCTCTATCAAACTATGTAAAATAATATACAGGGTTCCATTTGAAATTCTTAACTTGGTTCTGATATCGGAAAAACTGGCAGTAATATTCAATTGTTTTTTCATGAAAAATATGTGTCTTAATACCATATTTCGTTAACCCAAATAAAAAAATCCTAACCTAAAAAGCAATTGAATGGCATCGTGTAAAACGATATCGTTGACACCCGGTATACTCGTTATTTCATGCCATAACTTTCTTGTTAGTACCGTTTCATTATTTTGTGTTGAAAATTGTGATAGAGTAATGATTTCTAAGAAATTATTAACATTTTAATATTTTATTGCAAGGCAAATCGCGGGTTCAAAAACAATTCGTTAAGAATGGAGTAGGCTATGGTTAAGAAATTAACGTAGTCATAGATACTTGATCTGCATTAGTGTTGACATTCATTAATTTGAATAAAAAGTCTTTTAGCATTAATTTAAATCGTCATAAAAAATAACTTCTAATATTTAATATCTCAAGTAGCACATTTAATCATGAGTTACCACAAGTATTTTCCTTGTAGTAACCGAAACTTGGTGTCGCCACGTTCCGTTTAAAGCACAAAAAGTAATAAAAAAATACACCCAAACAACAAACCTCATAAAAAACCCACGTAGGCAAAAAGTAAACAAAACGATTTTAGCAGCAATATGGCCGAACCAACCAAAAATTGGTTACCCTATTGTCGCCATTGTCCTTATAAAGTGAGACCGACCGAATCTCGTACCAGCGCCAGTAGTTGGTTGGCAGTAGTTATTATACAGGGTGTCCCAATAGTGCGTTCTCGGTTGATATCTTGATAACGGATACCGATATAAAAGAAGTTCAAATACAAAAGTTGTAGAACAATACGGGCTACATAACCTAAAATTATTTTCATTTATACAGGGTGTCTCAAAAATCTGTAGCGAAGCAAAGTTGTTTTTTCTTATGGGACACCCTGTATATTTTTGCATATTTAGATTCTGCTCGTGATTCTACACATTTTTTGTATAACATGTCCTACGTCTAAATCTGATAGTTTTTCTAATATTCGCCATTTTGTAAAAAATTATGAATTGCAGTGCATTTTTTCAAACGACGTGGGCCGTTGGCTTTTTGATATAGGATTATGATTTTTGGCAGGAACATTAACAAAAGTATGGGTTGACTTTCAACGTGTACAAAATTTGTCGGCGTTGTACAGGGGGTCCTAGATAAGTAGGAGAAATTCAAAAAATTAAAAACATCATATCTTCATTTTTTTAAATAGAATGTATACTATTTTAATATTTTAGACTATTCGTGACCCAAAATCCTATCTTTCGCTATAAATATGTCCTATACCTATTTGTCATAGTTTCCGAGATTTTGACATTTTTGTATTTATTATTTGGTTTTCAATGGCAACTTTCCGATGCCGTAATCAGTTTTCTGACCAGATGCCTCCGTCGTGTTCAGCATCTGCGTAAACTTCTAATTTCCAGTTTTTATGTCCATATTTCAAAAAAAGCTTGAGCTACAGAAAAATAACAATTTCGACAGTTAAACTTTCTCACATTTTACTAAGGCAAATTTGGATCAATATCATTATTTTGAGGAGTTTCATCTAGGATTGCTTTTTGGCGCATCCATTACCAACCACTCTGTATTTTTAAATTGTAATAATTAAAATATAAAAAGTATTTTTACAAGTCTTGGTATTAAGGTTTTAAGAACATTCGAAATTGACTGGGCAAATTAGTCTTCACGTATTATTGGAGGAAATATTTTTTCCCCACACCTATATTAATTCTGATGTTGAAACTATGCAGAGGTTTAGAAAAAAATTCATAAACCATAGGTCGTGAGAGGTGGCTGGGGTCAAATTTGAAATCTGTAGAAAATTCTCCTTACGATTAAAGATATTTCGCGGAAAAACCTCCTTCTTAGTACGTTTTTCGGAAAAAAAATTGTAAACAAAAATATTTTTTTTCAACTTTATCATTGAATATCTCAAAACTTAGAGCACCTAGCGTCCTCTGTGGGCACTCACTGGAAAGAGCATTTAATTTATAATAGAATAGATCCTAATGGGTTAAAAATATTTTTAATTTTTCGATTTTTGTGTCGATTCATGTTTTTCACCCCAATGGTCTAATAATAAATCAGGTCATATCTCCTCAGGAACTATTCAGACAACGTTTTAAATGCTTTTTTCGAAATCCACACCATTTAGTTGGTATATTACTGAATTTTGAAAATAATTGTAAAAAAAAAATTTACTTCGAATTTTGTAGGTATAAGAATACGGTCTAAAAGTTGAAAATGTTTGAAAATTTTTATAGCGACCTGAGAATTTGGTAATAAGGTATTATAAGCATTTGAAATTGACTGGGAACATTAGTTTTCACGTAGTATTGGAAGAAATATTTTTTTCCCCACATATGTTATATTCGGAAGTTGAAACTACGCAGAGGTTCGGAAAAAAATTCGTAACTCGGAAACTGTAGGCCCCAGGAGGTTGCTCGGAGCAGATTTGACATCTACGGAAAATTCTCTTTAAAAAAAAAATCTTTAAACTTTATCATCGAATATCTCAAAACCTGAATTACTTAACGTCTTCTATGGCTATCCATTGGAAAGAGCATTAAATTCTGAATAGAATAGACCTTATTAGTTTGTGCTATCTATCCCATAAGTATTTTTAATTTTTCGATTTTTGTGTTGATACAGAAGGCTTCAGGAATGGCGCTTGGATTTCTTGACCAAAATTAAAGAGTATCGAAATAAAAATAGGTCAATTATTTATTTGGGTGAGCCTTCTTATGATACTCACGATACTTCTTCAAAAGGTTGGGTTGTAGTGGCGGCTCTTCCGTAGGGTCATTTGATCAATGACCCCCCAAAAATATTTTAGAAAATAAATTATTCGTTTGACCGTCCCTCCTAATAGTTGTAATAAAATGGGAACCTTGGGAAAAGTTAAATACGCAATTACTACACACAACTACACTATTAGCCGCGCGCGGCGGTTCGAATGGTCTCGTTGCGTTCCTTAGGCAAAATAAAGTACGCTAAACTAAGCTAGGCTGGGCAGTCCGAATTGCCCTGATTACCTTAAAGCTCGACGAAAGTACCCGAAGATTTCACAGCTACCGAGCGGCAACCGAACGTGATAGCAAATGGAATATGAAATCGCGATTTGGGTCATCAGCCGGTCTTTTCTCATAATTCGATCGATCGGCCACGGCATCACTTCGGCATGCGGAAGTTCAAGTGTTCATAGGTCGCGCGGTTGATATTCTAACTCAAAAATTACTTGTAATGTTACAGAACCTCACATCTCGGATCACCGCTTATTGGAGCTTTACATTGATACAAACACCACAACCGAAGAAACTCCAAAAAGGCACTGGACTATACGACTACTAAAGGACAAAAATATCAGCGACTTCAAGGAAAAACTGAGACACGAAAACTGGAATAACGTATGTACAGTGGATGTCGACAGGGCTTTTGAAAATTTTATGAAAACTTTTCTATGGTGTTATGAAACGACATGTCCTCAAAAGATCCTCTCAAACAAAACAAGGCCTCAGAAAAGTGCATAGATGACAGAGGAACTGCTACACCACAGGCAAGAAGTGAAAGATACCTACGACCTAATGAAACTTACCAACTCAAATGAGCTGAAAGCGGTCTATAAAACTAAAAGAAAAGATTACAGAAAACACATTGCAGCGGCTAAAAGCCACCACATCAAATCCGTCAAAAACTATCTGGAACATTGTAAACACGGAACTTGGCAGGCACAAAACTAATAACATTAAGAGCATTGTGATAAACGAGGAAGTCATATCAGACAAACAAGTTATTGCAAATACCTTCGCGGATTATTTTTTTAATGTTGCTACCAGAACAATCCAGAGCCATTTTGCCAACAATACATCATCTATACCAACTACATGCCCAAGCGTAAGACAGACAATGTTCTTGCGTCCCGTAACAAGTGGTGAGGTAGAAAGAACAATAATGTCTTTTAAAAACAAAAAATCCGCTGGCTACGATGAACTTCCAGCACATGTCCTGAAGAAAGTATGTGACGAAATCAAAGAACCATTAGAGTTAATTATAAATACCTCACTTAGTAGTGGAAAATTTCCAACCACGCTCAAATTGGCCGTCGTTGTTCCTATTTATAAAAAAGGAGACCGCCAAGATATTGGAAACTACAGACCAATATCGTTACTGAGTAGCTTCTCAAAAATCTTTGAACGAGTCATGTACAACAGGATGCAAGAGTTTCTCAATAAGCATAGAATTATCGGACCAGAACAGCATGGTTTTCAAGCCAAAAAATCAACGGAAACTGCATCGTTTGAATTAACCGACTTTATATTTAAAGAACTAGAGCGCGACCGCATTGTGGTGGGCTTGTTCTTCAATCTATCTCGTGCATTTGACACTTTAAACCTAGAATTTATGTCCAAGAAACTTGACAGTATTGGAATACGTGGAACGGCGAATTCGCTGATAGCATCATTTCTTGCTGAAAGAAAACTTCTGGTAAGAGTTGAGAGTCAATCTTCAGACGAACATGACTTGAATATCGGTGCAGCACAAGGGTCGGTACTGGCGTCACTTCTATTCTTGAAATTCATAAATGATCTCAAAATGCCAGACATGACTATTAAGTTCGCCGATAATACTACAGCTGTCATCTCAGCAGGAGATGCAGTGGAGTTACACGGAAAAATTCAACAAGTCCTGAAGGACATGAACAGGTGGTGCTTCTCCAACCAATTGGTCCTGAACAAAGACAAAACAATCATAGTTCCCTTCTACAAGACCATACCAAAGGTTGTACTGGATAATAGTGAGTCACTAGTAAAATACCTAGCTACCTTCACTGACTCAAAACTATCATGGGAAATGCAACTAGAACATGTTTCTAATAAACTGAGCAAAGCATATTATGCCCTCTTAAACCTAAAACAGGGTGTCCCAACTACGACGCTTTTAACGGCTTACAATGGACTAGTGTATCCACACCTCAGCTATAATGGGAACAGTCTGTCGGTGTGAATCGGATTTTGGTGGCACAGAAACGGATTGTGCGTTTAACCTTTGGACTAAAACCAACGGAAACATGCAGGGAAGTTTTCAGATCGCAAAAGATATTGACGATGCCATCAATATACATATACAGTGCGTATCAGCCAAATGGAATAAATTCGATAATAAATAAATGGGGGCGTGTTCGGAAAAACGCTTGGACCTGTCGATTGGTATTTTTAGTTGCTCATTTTCTCCAATAAAAACTTTTTATACAGAGTGTGTCCTGTAACAGTGGTCAATGCCAACTTTCTTATTTCAAATGCAACACCCCGGATATTATTTAATTTTTGGATTCTTTAGGAGATTCTAAACATATTTTATGTTCAATGTCCTATACCTATCTTCAACTATTTCGGCAATATTAAGTGTTTTCAAATTTATTTTTATTTTATTTATTTCGAATTTATTATTATTCATGAAAGTGGCTCTGGTGACTGAACTATTTATTTGATTACAAAAATTCGCTACAACACACTCAATACTTATTTACCATTTAGGTTTTCATATTAAGAATGTAAGCAAAAACCATTTTAGCGTTCCTTTTTATTGATATGGAACAAAAAGAGCCAGTTTTGTTTACTTTTAAGTTTTGTTTACTTTTGTGTAAAATGCCTGGCCTTTCTCTTTGCAAAACAGTAGTTGTCAGTGTCAGTGTCATAGTCTTTTGAATTTCGTTAACTGCATAATACCTAATATCAGAAAAATGGTTCATTTAACAGAAATGCATAAAATAACAATTCTACAAATGATTGGTTATGGAGATAACACACGAACACAAGTGGAAGTTGCTCGCTTATTTCATGAAAAATTTCCAAATTTGCCGCATATATCCCAAGGGACAATTAGTAAAATAGAAAAGCAGTTTCGCGAGCTTGGACATGTGAGGCAGATAAAAAAAGCAGCTGCCAATTCAATAAATGATGATACTAAATTGGATATTATGCTTGAGTTTGAGGAAAACCCACATATTTCTAGTCGACAAGCCGCCGCAGTGTTCGATATTAGCCATTCGTCGATTATTCGAACATTAAAAGAAAATAAAATGCATCCCTATAAAGTGATACCAACTCAGGAGCTCATGGAAGACGATTATAATAGGAGAACTTATTTTTGTGAATAAATGATGGCTATGTTAGATAACAATGTTATTCAATTAGAACATGTTTTGTTTTCGGATGAGTGCACCTTTACACTTCACGGTCATGTAAATCGTCAAAATTGCCGCTATTGGTCTAGGGAAAATCCTCACTGGATCAGCGAAGAACATACTCAATATCCTGAAAAGGTTAATGTTTGGGCAGGAATTGTTAGGGATCATATCATAGGCCCCTTTTTCATTGACGGCAATTTGAATGGCGATAATTATTTAGCACTGCTCCAAAATAATGTCGTGCCAACTTTGACAAATTTGTATCCGGATCCAGCAAACCCACAGGTTCCAGCGAATATGATATGGTTTCAGCAAGATGGAGCACCGCCCTATTACCAAATTTATGTCCGGCAGTACCTCAACGGAATATTTCCAAATCGGTGGATAGGGAGACGAGGATCGATAGAATGGCCAGCGCGATCCCCTGATCTGACGCCATTAGACTTTTTCTTATGGGGACATATTAAAAATGTTGTATACAAAACTAAACCCCTCGACTTAGCTGACTTAAGAAGACGAATAACGCTTGCGATTAGATCGGTCACGCCTGAGATGCTAAATAACGTTAGAAGAAATTTCTATTTAAGATTAGGAATTTGCCAAGACGTTCGCGGCGAGCATATTCAACAGTTCCTAAATTAACTTTTTACTTTTGTTTATACATTATGAAGAAATAAATAATTTAATTTTTTTAATCTTAATTTTTGCAATAAATTTGAAAACAGTTAATATTGCCGAAATAGTTGAAGATAGGTATAGGACATTGAACATAAAATATGTTTAGAATCTCCTAAAGAATCCAAGAATTAAATAATATCCGGGGTGTTGCATTTGAAATAAGAAAGTTGGCATTGACCACTGTTACAGGACACACCCTGTATAAAAAGTTTTTATTGGAGAAAATGAGCAACTAAAAATACCAATCGACGGGTCCAAGCGTTTTTCCGAACACGCCCCCATTTATGTATTATCGAATTTATTCCATTTGGCTGATACACACTGTATAAAAGCACCCTTTATATATACAAAAATAAAGAACGCTTTACTAGAACTTCAGAACTGCACCAGTACCCAAACAGGAATAGAAACAATCTTGTTTTTCCAATCCATAACTCCACCTTCTACGAAAAATCACCATGCTACGCTTGCACAAGGATCTTCAACAGAATACCTGCTACTATAAAGGAATGCACTTCTTATAGTCAGGCTAAAAGCAAACTTCTAAAATACTTAGCGGAAAAGGCATTCTATTCACTGCAGGAATATCTAGACGACTTAGGAACATAAAGAAGAATGGTCTTTGTTATATTTATACACTATTGTTTGTGATAACTCTGTATTTTTGTCATTCTAAAATTATTTTTCATTTTATTTATATATAGGTATCTAATTGTGTATTTTAGTCTTAGTTATAATTTTTGACAAAACTTTGGTCATACATATTATTATATTATTATTATATTGTTTCGGACGTTTTTAATCGACGAAAATTGATTTATACAGGGTGTCCCAACTAAAAGTATCCACCCCAAATAACAAGTCGCCAAGACAAAAAAAAAAATAAAACGCTCGGACCCGTCGATTTTGCTTTTGAGGGGGAAACATTTTGCGCCTATTTTCAATTTCGCAACATCACCCTCTGAGCGGGGGTGAGATTCACCCCCAAAATGTTAAATGGAAAGGGAGGTCGAGTGATACCTTATTTTGAAGGGTTTCCGACCCTGGTTACAACTGCCAAGTTTGAAGCCTCTGCTGTCATTCCCGAAGAAATGGCAGCTTGTCCAAAAAAAAATATTAATAAATTAACTGCAAGAGTTGGCTGCTTTAAATTTAGGGGATGATGCAAGCTAGTGAAAAGATTTTAATAATAATTACTCCGGACGAGAGGAAAATAAAAATAGTAAATGTAAATTAATGGGGAATTTTTGCGTTTAAGAACTGTTTTCTACAAAGACTAAATTATTTTATGAATTGTTCGAAATGTTCGCCATTTACTTCCATGCAATGATACAGACGAGCCTCGAATTCCTCTCGAACATTTTGAAATGTTTCAGGTGTTAACTGACGGCATTCAGCTACTATTCGCTGTTTTAAATCCTCAAGTGATTCTGGCTGCACCTTAAAAATCTTTGTTTTCAAGTGTCCCCAAAGAAAGAAGTCCAACGGCGTCAAATCAGGTGATCATGCCGGCCATTCGATGGGACCTCTTCTTCCAATCCAGTGATCGGGAAAAGTATTATCGAGAAAATCTCTTACCGGACGAGCGTAGTGAGGAGGTGCCCCATCTTGTTGAAAGAATATCTGATCTTCAGCTAAATCCTGGTCGTTTTCTAGAATCTCAGTAATCTGCGGATCAATGGCATTTTCAAGTAAATTTAAATAACTTTCACCATTTAAATTGCCTTCTATGAAAAAAGGTCCAACAACGTGATTGCTGTCGCTCCAATACCTGCAGTTGTGACGGTTTACTTCTTCATTTAAGTGAAATGTGGCTTCGTCAGAAAAACAAATATTGTACAATGAAATGGTATGGTTGTTTAATTTTTCAGAAATATTCTCACAAAACTCTACTCTGCGATCAAAGTCATCTTTGTTCATTTCGTGAAGCAATTGATATTTAAAGGGTCGAAACTTATAGGATTTTAGAATCCGGTGAACACTGCTTCGGGAAACTCCTGATATTGCAGCTGTTTCTCTGATGGAGTTACTTGGGACCATAGCAACATGGCCAAGGACTGCAACCTCAACATTTTCATTTCTTATTGGTCTTACTCTTTCATGCTTTTTATTGACAACTGAGCCGGTTTCGAAAAATTTGTTCCACAGTTGTAATACACTTCTATGAGTCAAAGAATGTTCGGGATGAGATTCATTAAAACTTACAGCTGCAGCTCTCGCACAATTATTGTTTCTAATGTAAAGAACAATAATTTCGATTCTCTCTTGTATCGTAAACGTCATAGGCAATTGTTAGAAACTTTCGTCTTTTAACACTTTCAGACAAAATAAATTTTAAATAAAATGCACAAACTGTAATAAACGCATGAATGCTTGACACTAAATAAACGATAACAATGTGATTTTATTTTGTTTGTTGCTGATGTTTTATGATAACAGTAAGAATGGAATGCTGATTTTTTTTTTAAATATTTGTACAGTGACAATTCGACAAGTTAGCTTAAACGTTTTGGCAACGGTCTGTTTCATTGCAAGGGAGTAAATGGCGAACATTTCGAACAATTCATAAAATAATTTAGTCTTTGTAGAAAACATTTCTTAAACGCAAAAATTCCCCATTAATTTACATTTACTATTTTTATTTTCCTCTCGTCCGGAGTAATTATTATTAAAATCTTTTCACTAGCCTGCATCATACCCTAAATTTAAAGCAGCCAACTCTTGCAGTTAATTTATTAATATTTTTTTTTTCGACAAGCTGCCATTTCTTCGGGAATGACAGCAGAGGCTTCAAACTTGGCAGTTGTAACCAGGGTCGGAAACCCTTCAAAATAAGGTATCACTCGACCCCCCTTTCCATTTAACATTTTGTGGGTGAATCTCACCCCCGCTCAGAGGGTGAAGTTGCGAAATTGAAAATAGGCGCAAAATGTTTCCCCCTCAAAAGCAAAATCGACGGGTCCGAGCGTTTTATTTTTTTTTGTCTTGGCGACTTGTTATTTGGGGTGGATACTTTTAGTTGGGACACCCTGTATACTGTTTTTTGTAATATATATTTTTTTGTTTTTATGATCTATGTGTGAGTTGGACATATACAGGAAATAAAATGTTGGTAGTGACTAGTGCAACAAAATAAACAACTAGAAAGTGCTTACGAATTTAATTTTGCAAAAATAACCGATTTCAAGGTGGTCTATGTTTGAGTTGTGAATGTAGATGAAATAAAATGTCGGTAGTTCAAAAAATTAAACAACTAAGGAGTGCTAACGAACTTAATTTTGAGAAAATAACCGAATTCAAAGCATGTACGATTTAGCTAACTGGATATGTGGTTGTGAAGTCTCTAACTCACTTTACTGTTATGTTTGTTTGTTGTTTTCTAAGGACCCGTCGGACTCATTATGGTGCAAAACCGGTGCTATAAACTTAAAACACTTAAAAGTAAAAATAAAAAAAAACATGCGTTTTCTGCAGATCATATGAAATGCTCGGTGAACTATGCTACGGTCCCTTAGAGATTTTAATGAAAATGTATCCAAAAATCGTTATATTTTAAACAAAATTATAGATTGTGTCAAATTTTGTGGGGCATTCGAGCTGGCACTACGTGGCCATGATGAAACGGCTTTGTCTGAAAATCCAGGGGTTTTTCGAGGGCTTATAAATTTTGTTGAGGAGTTGGGCCAAGATAGACTATCCGCTTTAGCAATGTTAAGTATCGAAAAATCGTTTATAAAAGGAATGTGCGTGCAATTTTAACGAACGTGTCGTTCAGCATTTTTTCAATTCTAAAGAACGAAGAGTAGCCTGAACTTCAAGACAATTTTAAAGATAAGATATTTATTTTTTATTTAAGTATGCCTATTTTTAAATTTGTTATTGACCTCACAATATAATTCACCACGAGCCGCCACTGTTGGGTTGATTCCAGCGATACATGTAAAATGGAAGCTCCATTAAACCGAGTCAAGAGAATTACTGTTCGGCATGTAGGATCTAAAGATGGATGGGTTCCAAATGATCTTTCTTTGTCATCAAAAAAATAGTAAAGATTTGTGTTTATTGTCATGAGGATACAATGTCAGAATTATTCGAAGATTGGTTCAAATGTAGGTTGATTCCCAATATCCCCCCAAATTTTCTTTTCCTGTTCCCTTTTTTGTATGTTTTAAGACGCGGGTCATCAAATGATCCGTGCTCAAATAAGTTTGATTTTAAACGAGCAAATATCTCAAAAAACGGTTGCCTTCTTTCTGGATATCAAACAAGCAAAAACTTACTTACCTTTGGGAAATATAATTCCGAGGCATCTTCAGAATTTTCATTACTCTGTATAAAACAGACCAGCATATCATATTTTTCATCATTTCCATACGCTGCCATTATTCGAAGAAATTGATAAATATCAATTAAATAAAAATACCGAAAGAACGTTTGTTAACTGCTTTATAAACCAAAAGTCGATCCAAAAACCGATGAGATTTGTTTATTGTCACAAACAATAGCCATAGCCTACTATTAAATTAGGCATTTAATTTCAGAAACTTGTCATTTATTTGCGTGTGAAAAGTTAAAAAAAGACAAATTGTGTAGTCTATAAATATACAGGGTGTTCCATTTAAAAAAATAAAGTATGGTCCGATAACTTTTTGACTTGACCCTGTATACTAATTCCGAATGCGGAATTGAGTTTTACGGGAAAAGTTATACAAGAAACAGTTTTCACATTTTCGATAAGTTATCTGATAGTTGAGATACGAGGGGTGCATGAAAATGCAACATTTTCAATTTAGCCCTGTATCTTAAAAACTAAAAGGGCTATGAAAATTTTGTTAACTGCATCTTTAGTTTTACGAAAAAGTAGCACACTGTCGCGAAAACCTCAACTTTCTATAAAAATCACAGAGATACCCCGCAAAAGTTCTCAAAATGAGACACCAGGTACTATATTTTAAGTTTTGCTTGGGTTTATTTACTGTTGTTTTCTCAGTCTAAATCTTGAGCCTAATCAATTTTTTTCCATAACAATCTAGAGTTTATTTAGTTAGTTGTTAAAGTTGAGATTGTCTTACAATAATGTGAAAATTGTGTTCAATAAAAAAAAAATACTGAGACGCCTCTACAAAAAAAAGGAACATTCTTTAAATTACCTTCATATTTCTGGCCCCAATCTTCAAGCGTTAATCTCAAGCAAAATAAAAATAACAATCAGAAGACGCTTTTCACTTATCAGGGCCTTTTCACCCTTGAAAAAAGTTACGGGAAATTTATATAAAAGAGCTTTGCGGCACCCTTTCTAATATCTTTGGTAATTTTCATTTTTCGCCGCGTATTTCGGTGTAAAAAAGCCATGTAATAATAAGACCGACTTGCTGCATCTTTAGAAGTGCTTCTGATAATCAAGGCGGTTAACACTAATTCATTAGCACAGAGGCGTTCATAAGTCCTTTGGATCTATTCGGTATTGTTTAAAAAATGACAGACTTTTCTTTTTATCTTTAATTAATTATTGTAGTTTTAAAAAATGTTAATTGTGCGTTGTTTACACAAAGACTGGTAGCGTCCCAAATTTTGTTTTTTTATTAAATGTCCTATATATTTTTGATCTTTTAGCAGTGGCGGCTCGTGGTGAATTATATTGGGATTATATAACAAATTTAAAAATGGGCATACTTAAAATAAATATAAATATCTTATCTTTAAATTGAGCTTTAAATTCTCTTGAAGTTCAGGTCTACTCTTCGTTCTTTAAAATTGGAAAAGTGCTGAATGACACGTTCGTTAAAATTGCACGCACATTCCTTTTATAAACGATTTCTCGATACTTAACATTGCTAAAGTGCATAGTCTATCTTGACTCAAAGCCTCAACAAATTTTATAAGGCCTCGAAAAACCCCTGAATTTTCAGACAGAGCCGTTTCATCATGGCCACGTAGTGCCAGCTCGAATGCCTCACAAAATTTTACAGAATCTATAATTTTGTTTAAAATATAACGATTTTTGGATACATTTTCATTAAAATCTCTAAGGGATTTTCTATAAGCTGTATCTAACTGAGTGCGAATATCAACACTTAGCACGACCGTAGCATAGTTCACCGAACATTTTTTCTTTTAAGTGTTTTAAGTCTTTAACACCGGTTTTGAATGAGTTCGACGAGTCGAAAACAACAAACAAATTACAGTAAAATGAGTTAGAGACTTCACAACCACATATCCAGTTAGCTAAATCGTACATACTTTTGCGAAAGTTTCGATGAACCTCTTTATTTTTGTCTTTACTAGTTTGTCGTATACTAAGTTCTGGCAAATTGCCACCACTCACCTTGAATTCGGTTGTTTTCACAAAATTAAGTTCGTTAGCACTCTTTAGTTGTTTAATGTTTTGCACCACCGACATTTTATTTCATCTACATTCACAACTCAAACATAGACCACCTTGAAATTGGTTATTTTTGCAAAATTAAGTTCCTAAGCACTTTTTAGTTGTTTATTTTTTTGCACTAGTCACTACCAACATTTTATTTTCTGTATATATATATATATATATATAACAGTATATAAATCAATTTTTCTCGATTAAAAACGTCCGAAACAATATGAACTTCCACATGCCGATGTGATGCCGCAACCGACCGATCGAATTATGAGAAGAGAGCGGCTGATGACCCAAATCGCGATTTAATATTCCATTTGCTATCACGTTCGTCTGACGGTCGGTAGCTGTGAAATCTTCGGGTACTTTCGTCAAGCTTTAAGGTAATCAGGGCAATTCGGACTGCCCAGCCTAGCTTAGTATAGCGTATTTTATTATGCCTAAGCAACGCAACGAGACCATTCGAACCGCCTCGCGCGGCTAATTGTGTAGCGTATTTAACTTTTCTCAAGGTTCGTGTTTTAGATTCTCCTTATTATTTCCTTTTCAAAAATGTGTGATATGTCTCTACTTGGGTCGGTAGTTTTTGAGATATTCGACTTTAAAATTCCCCCTTATCCTAGTTAATTAGGTCAAAATATTGAGAGGTGCTTTGGCAACCAAGGAGGACATGTGAATAACTAGAATTTGTGGTTTTTAGGTTTATGTGTCATTTTTTCTTTCATTTTATAGATTTTCATTTAGTATTTACTGTTCGTAATAAAATATTTCTTTACTTCAAAGTCATATTAATCATTTTTACATTATTATCAAGACACCTTAGACACGATTTCACCTAAATTAACTAGGATATTATATGTTGAATTTCAGTTAAGGGGAATCACACATTTTTGGAAAAGGAATAATAAGGAAAATCTAAAAAAAATATACATGACATTTCATTAAAAAAAAACAAAATTTGGTATGATACTAGTTTCTGACTCACTCTGTGTATTCAAAATTATTTTTTCTAGAAAGTTCTCTGAAATCCATACAACTTCTGTATTTATTATTTTTTTCTATCTACAAAAATAAACCCTGAAAATAGGTGGCGAAATATAAATGATGACCCTGTACATAAGCAAACATTTTTGTGGGGGTTAGTAAGATAAAGTAAAACCCTTCTCTGTTAAAATTAAAATATATCAGTAATAATTTTAAAATGTCTTTTGATAAACTGCGTTGCATAGAAGTTTAAAAACTCACAAAAATTTGGTCCTTATAAAATTCACCTTTAGCAGTAAAATGAAGGCGATTTTTTGTTCATCACATCTATTTTTCGGCCGAATGATTTTTTTAATGGAATCATAATCATTATTGCTATTGATCCGACGAAAATACAGACTATTTAATGAATACTCAATATACGTAACCTTCTTTTACCAGGAAATTTGGTGTATTATCAACATTATCTTAAAAATGAATTGATATTCCAGCAAACTTAATGAAAGATTCCTTGGACAATGAATTAGAAGAAGAGGTACGATAGAATGGCCCGCCCGATCTCCTGATTTATTCTCATTACATTTATTTTCATTGAGACGTTTTAAGTTAAGTACTTCAAAACATAAGAAAAGATTTCCCCTCCCCAAATAAACTACCGTGCCCGAAAAATTACCGGGGTGTTGTTTTCGATAGACCTGTATTTTTTAAACACCATCAGTCATGTTTAAAGCAAATATATTTAATTTTACTAAATTTACGGCATACCCCATTTTATAATAACTATTCATATCTATAATATACTATGGACGGCAGGAACAATACAAAATCGGAATAAATATAACTTAAAATAACAAAATCACATTTAAAACTCTTTTTTTAAAACCAACTAGTGTGCACCCAAATGGATCGAGATACTCACCATACTCATTGAGTAACCGAAGACTTCTATCAATGGGAGAATGTTTACCATAATTGGTAGCATGAAATGGAACCTTAAAGAGATCGAAGTTCCTCAAACGACGGTTGGGAACATTTAAACAAATTCTCGAGAGAAGTTGGGGACAATCAATCAGACCATTAACGAGTTTGAAGATAAAGCACAAATCGAACATCAAGCGTCGCTTCTCAAGAGCAATCAGACCCATGTTTTGCAGCATATCTGTTCGATGATAATCATTAAAGCTTACACCAATTTTGAATCCTACATAACGCAAAAACCTATTCTGAATCCTTTCAATAACGCTAATAGAATTCAAATATTGAGGAGACCATACCAAACAAACAAACAAAAGTATGCTTTATTGCCGCAGAAAAATTTTACAATTTTATGGACAAAGCAAAATATACCTAAAATAAGACATATCAAAACATTAATCGAAAAGAATTTCGATAGGTCAATGCTTTTTAAAAATGTAAATTATCAATTTACCAAATCGTAAAACACACGTTAGAATATAACATAACATTGCCGCAAAACAGTTAATGAATCCTAATAACCTTATAAAAGTAAACAAACACACATGTACGAGGTGAATAATTTCGATGACAGTGAAATCAAAATTGCAACTATGCGACCTTAAACTCTATGTTATTATAGTTATACAAATAATTGTGATGTTAAACAGAAGGTATAATGAACTAGTGTAGAATGTAGTATACAAAAAAGAATTAAATTTTGTTTTTAATCCAATACCTAACAAAAATAATTAAGTTTTAAGTGAATGTTCGACAGTTCTTTTCTCTATATGATGATTTTCAAAATTCTATGCTACGAGTTAGGACATGACTCACAAAAGATTTAAGTAAACAAGCGAATTTAGTGACAATTTAAAGAGACTTACTCGCTGTAAAAATCATTAACGCTGTAAAATGGTCTCTCAAGGAGGTATGCTTTGGTGTTTTTTCGAAATTGTGCAAGCATAGGGATAGATTTTAAATGTACAGGCAGATTGTTGTAAAGTTTTATGGCTTTGTAAATAATTGATTTTTTTATTAATTCTGAGAAAGGAATGGGAAGATATATATCATGCCTAGAGTTTCTGGTAGGGTATACATGTTGTGGCCTTTCTGGGAGGGTGTTTATATGTTTTCTCAGCAAACATACCGTTTCCAAAATAAATAATGCAGGAAGTGTTAATATTTCATGTTTTTTGAAATAGTATTGGCAGTGAGCTCTATTATTTAGACCAAACAAATAACGAATGGCTCTCTTTTGAAGCATAAAAATACTACGAAATTGCTCGGTGGTACAGCAGCCCCAAAAGGGAAGGCCATAACGGAGGTGAGATTCAAATAAAGAGAAATAAGTAAGTCTGGCAGAAGGAACGTCTAGTTCTTTTGAAACTGATCGAATGGCGAAGCAGGCGGTAGAAAGTTTTTTAGTTAAGGTGTCAATATGATTAGACCATTTTAGGTTGTTATTTATATTTAAACCCAGGAATTTAACCGACTCTACGTATTCAATATTGCTGTTATGTACCTGAAGTGGTTGTAAAGTTCCCTTATAAGATAACGCCACCGTTTTATCGACAGTAAAACAAAGCATATTGGAATCGAACCAAGCCTTAATTATAACCAAGTCTTTGGAGATACTAGAGTGTAAAGACGTTGTATCAAAATCACTCCAAGTTATGCTTGTGTCGTCAGCAAAAAGGGAAATTCTTCCATTAATTTTAAGGTTCGTGATATCATTAATGTATAACAAAAAAAGAATAGGTCCCAAGACTGAACCTTGAGGGACTCCACTTGTAATCAACTTACAATCAGAATCGGAACCATTAGCCCTTACAAGTTGTTGCCTTTTCCCAAGATAAGATTTGAACCAATTTAAAGAAGTACCACGAATTCCATAAAAATTTAGTTTGTTTATCAGAATTTCATAACTAACACAATCAAAGGCTTTCGCATAGTCACAAAAAACTGAGGCAGTTGGGTGGTTGTTATTGAGAGATAAGTAGACGCCTCTAAGCAACGTGAACATGGCGTCGCTGGTGCACTTGTTGGGTAGAAATCCGAACTGCTCCGGGGATATTATCTGATGTTTCAGGAGAAATGGCATAAGACGATTCTTCAGTAGCCTTTCGATGATTTTTGATAGCACTGGTAGTAGTGCAATTGGGCGATAATTGCAAGAGTTAGTTTTTTCGCCGCCTTTATGAAGTGGAATAATTATAGCTGTTTTAAAGCAATCAGGGAATACACCTTTTATAAAGGAAGAATCCTCAAGGCAAGATCTAACCAATGAAGTATATAGAGTCCTAATCACACCACAGACAGATTCATGCTATTTCAATATACAAAACCCAACATTTTTTGACCGTTAAGAGAAGTTCTTATAATATGCTCGTTGAAGCACAGCTTTTCATAAAACCAAACAGCTAAATCCTTTACAATATCAACATACTTGAGATGGTCACCATTAATGATGTATGTGGATTCAAAGCTCTTAGAACCCTTCCGGAAAGTTATGTAACAGCATGTACTAACATTGAGTGATAAATTATTAATTATTGTCCATTTATACAAAGCATCTAGGTCATTTTGTAATGAATCTTCCTTACTTGTGGTGGATCTGCCATTAGTGAATCCAGACTGACCATCACCAATCAAGCCCCTGCACTTCCAAGAGAGTTGATCGAACACCAAACTATCAAATAACTTAGCAATAGCACATTGGTTACATATTCCCTGTAATTTTTGATATCCTCTGGATTGCCACTTTTGAAAACAGGAATAATAAAGCTTCGCTTCCATAAATCAGGAAATGAAGAGGACTTTATAGATAAGTTAAACAATAGTTGCAAACGCTTACTTATTGTGAATATACACTTCTTAAGAAAGGTATTTGGTACATGGTCAAGGCCACAGGATAACTTAAAGGGTAGTTCATCAATTTTAGAAAACACATCTGAAAGAGTAAAACCTTGAATTGTAATATCAAGTGTTTGCTACAAAAAAAATTGCAAATAGATCATCAATCTCTTGACCACATTCTGCCAATTCTCCATCAAGGAACATTGTATTAGGGTAGTTTCCCGAATTGTTTTTATGACCCACATACTATATTTGATTTCCATTTCTGATTTTTGTGTTTTACAATTTCATTGCATCTTACCAAATATTGCATACACCAGATGATAACAAATTACTAAGCAGTCATTATAGGTATATAAGATTTTTAAGACAAATATCTTCTAAAATATACTTACTTCGAAACCCTCTACCGTCGTCATGAATTCCAGGAGAATCTGTATCAGTAGTCCGCGAAAGATGTTCTCCATCCTCAGACATTTGAGTATCCAGGCTTTCCTCCTTGACGGATGCATTTTGGGGTTGAGGAGAAAGTGATGTGCTGGCGGGAGAACATGAATCTGTTCCTCTAGGACTTGGCCCCAAAATTCGATCATCCGAAGGAGAAAATATCCCTGAAAAAAACAACATGGATGTCTGGAAAATACCTATTTGCACTAGATGCTAACTAAACACTAGGAATAAATTACATCTAAATATAGAATTAATTGTTTGTAATCTAGAAGAAAATGTCTGTCATTTAAATAATAGTTAATATAACTAATACTATAAAAATCGGAAATCTATTTTTGTGTTGTCCATGTCATTTCAACCAAAATCCTCCCCTTTAATACTGCTCATTTAAATATACTTGTCTACTGTTTTTTCCTTACTGATGTTGCATTTCCCTTCGTAGATCGAGTTTACATGTTTGGCCATTTCACCATTAAATCAGGGGTTATGAGCCATTTTAAGATACTGGGTGTTCATATTGCCTTGCCGCAGTCCTAGAGAATTATTCTCAAATAATGTGATTATCTTCAAAAGCAGGTGGTATTTCAAAGACAATATACAGTATTTAGTATGTGTGTTTTCATACCAGTATCAGCAATTTTATATATAGATTAACAGATAATTAATTAACTGACTATACAGCGTGTAGCAAAAGTAAGGAAGCGGCGAAATATCTCTGGGTATCGCTGACCTGAATTTAATGAAAATATGTACAGGGTGTCCGGATTTGGTTGCAAAAGCAGGGTATCTCGCTTATTTTTAAAGATAGAACCTTGCGATATTCACAAACCTGAGCTAATTTTTTGTGAAACTCATGAATCCGTAAACAAAATTTTCATAGCCTTCTTCGTTTATGAGATACAGGGCGAAATAGAAAATTTTGCATTTTGGGACCCCCCTCGTATCTCGGTTATCCTTTAACTTAACGCAAAGCGAAAAATTGCTGCTTATGCAGTTTTTTACGCTGAATCCAGTGGCTGAATCCAGATATGATCCAAAGTTGTGTTTTTTTAAATGGGACACCCTGTATATTTGTCCAGAAATTGATTGGTCCTTTTAAAAGCTTCTCAAAAATATATAATAGTATGGGTCTATTTTAATAAACAACAACAAAAATCCTAATTTTTATAATTATCATCCCAAATTTTGCAGTAGGCCATGCAAAAGGATACCGTTTTCTTTTGTTTTCTTGGAAGCAAATGACATTTTCCAATTTTGTACGCGTATATAAAATATAGCGCTAGTTTTTTGTATTTATTTGTTATGTAAAAATGTATTTGTATTATTATGGAAGAAACCCAAACTTTCGAACATTATGAAAAGTACGATATGTTAGCTTGTTTTATATTAAGTACTGAAAATGTTGAAGCGGCTTCTGATATTTTAACAGGTAAATAGTTAATAGGTATGTTGAAATACTATTGCTCAATTTTTATTTAGATATCCAGAAAGGAGGCAACCTAATATATCCACTTTGTATCGGATAAAAAAGAATTTACTTAATCACGGATCATTTATCAAACCTCGTACGAAAACATATAATAAAGAAAATCGGGAGGCTGAGGAAATTACGGTTTTGGCTAATGCAGAAGCTTACCCTACAAACTCTTGTAGGGCCAGTGAAAAGAGCATAGGGATTCCAAAAACTAGAGTTTAAGAAATTCTAAAAAAGCACAAATACCACCCATACAAATTTAGGCTCGTGCAGCACTTACAGCCAGGGGATGCAGAGCGTCGGGTAGTCTTCTGCAATTGGTTTCGAGAAAGATGCAATATGGTTAGAGATTTTGAAAGGAATGTTATATGGTCAGACGAAGCACATTTCAGTAATTCTGGTATACTCAGTAGGCACAATAGTAGATTCTGGTCCCAGGAAAATCAACACCAAATATTTCCCTGAAGACAGCAGGGCAGGTTTGGTCTAAATGTGTCCTGCTTCATATTAGGAACACATATCAAATTTTATATATTTGAGGGAAATCTAACAGCCAATCACTATATAGAAATTTTAGAGGCAGCTATACCTGAATTACTAGACGATGTTCCTCTAGCGCAGATTATTCCAGAATTGCGTGCAGGACGGTGCTCCTGCACGCAATTCTGGAATGACGAAATTATTGCAGGACCCCAGATTTGTCGATTTTAGATTTCTTTCTATGGGGATATCTGGAAAATAGAATTTACAAAGACCACTATGATAATGTCCAAGATTTAGGAAATGCAATAAGAGAAAATTTTCGCTATTTACAAAATCATCCCGTTATTTTGCTTAATTCCCTAAAACGAATACGAAAATTGTGCGAAGCATGCATAGAACAAAATGGAAATCAGTTTGAACAGTTCTTTTGATTTCCTTGGTTACTGTAGTTCTTATACGACAGTTGATTTTTGCTGAAAGGCTTGTTACATAATAATTTATTACTGTTTTGTTCTTGTGTTACATAAATCTAGGTAGGTGGTACTTTTTTGGTGCGAAATTATCAATACATATTTTGATAAATAGATTTAATTACATATTTATTTTGATTTATTGTTAGGATGTAGATATTGTTAACGACTTTAAATAAAAGGCAGCATTGTTTTGCATGGCCTACTGCAAAATTTGGGATGATAATTATAAAAATTAGGATTTTTGATATTTTTTATTAAAATAGACCCATACTATTATATATTTTTGAGAAGCTTTTAAAAGAACAAATAAATTTCTGGACAAATATACAGGGTGTCCCATTTAAAAAAACACAACTTTGGGTCATATCTAAAAAATAACAACTCAAATGAAAAATATGACTACGCCACTGGATCCAGCGTAAAAAACTGCATAAGCAGCAATTTTTCCCTTTGCGATAAGTTAAAAGATAACCGAGATACGTGGGGGGTCCCAAAATGCAAAATTTTCTATTTCGCCCTGTATCTCATAAACGAAGAAGGCTATGAAAATTTTGTTTACGGCTTCATCAGTTTCACAAAAAATTAGCTCAGGTTCGTGAAAACCGCAAGGTTCTTTCTTTAAAAATAAGCGAGATACCCTGCTTTTGCAACCAAATCCGGACACCCTGTACACTTAGGTATGAAATTATGCCGGATACAATGGCGTGCATTGCCGCCAAGTTTACTGTTTTTCGGTTATAAAAGGATTTTAACATCCTATATTATATTGTTTGTTAAAATCTGCGTAAAATTCCCAATACTTTTTATTAAGAGCACTTTGTCTGAGAGTCAACAGTTTTTGCGAAAATAAGGGTCTAATATCCATAATTTAATGTATTACCTTTTATCAAAAAATCGCGCACAAAAGGTTACCTGATATGTTTGACAATGTCATTTTTGTTGACTTGGAAATGGGCCGTTAAACTGAAACGTAAAGAATTAAAAGTTTAATTATACTGGGTTATGGGGATAGAATTTTTTGATGACAAATATCCTAACATAAATCCAATAACTAAATCTACCGTAAATAAAATTAACAAAAAATTTTGTGAAACTGGAAAGATAAAGACGCTGTACGTTTTTGCAGGCTAGAAAGCACAATAATTCCTGATCTCCCTACTAAAACACTAGCAAGAGAAAATAGCGTCCCAACTGTAAATGTAGATTGTAGAAAACAACAGAAACAATACAATAAAAGAAATACCTAATATAACAAACAATAAATTAATAAAACTAAGTAAGATGTTTGAAATGTTGTCCATTTACTTCCTGATAGTAGGCCAAATACTGTGGGACACATTAAAAAGAATGCTAGCCTCCTCGATTCGGCTACATTCGACTTTTATTCGCTCCTTTAATGCTTTGGTAGAAAGGTGCAAATTTTCTTCTCAAAACATTCAGAGCCTTGTCACCATGTTGTGCTTTTAGGGCTGCCAGAACGTTTTGTTAATTTTACTTACGGTAAATTTAGTTATTTGATGCTGTTAGGATATTTGTCATTAACAAATATCTTGCAGATTTCGCATTCTATCCCCAATACAATTAACCTTTCAATTCTTTGCGTTTCAGTTAAACGATCCATTTTTTTGTAAATCAACAAAAGTGAGATTGTCAAACATATCAAGTAACCCTTTGTGTGCAGATATTTTAATAAAAGGTAATACGTTTAATTATGGATATTAGACCCTTATTTTCGCAAAAACTGTTAACTCTCCATTGGATCCGGCATAATTTCATACCTAAGTGTACATATTTTCATTAAATTCAGGTAAGCGCTACTTGAGAGATTTCGCCGTTTCTTTACTTTTGTTACACGCTGTATAATTGAGCCTTCAGTTAAAATAAGTTGTGGATAGTTAGGAATCACCATACTCTCCGAGTCCTTAGGGCACTGCTGCGAACGTATAGAAGTAAGATTAAGTTTTTATCTAATTTAGTCATTTTAATGCGTATATTCCCAATTTGCCTGACATTTCGGTTTCCTTTTGCCTGATAATAGTTTTAACAAAATAGTATCGTTCTGTTGCCTGCAAGCAATGAATTATGTCTATATCTTAGGGTTTATTTTTATTGGATTTTTTCTATAAACCAACTCTCTATATTTTTATATTGATAAATAGGAGAATTCCTAGGAACTTTCCACAAAAAAACAGCATTTACTATAATTTTAACATGAAACTTAGTGCACTGATCTTCAGGCAGACAAGAAAGCCCAATGGCCCCTTAGAAAATTTCAAAAATGATACTGATAGTCAGACATTCTTACTGTTCTAAGGCTCATATTTTAATTCTGGTTTCCACATTAACAATGTTCTTACTGGGTGTTTATACAACACAATATTTAAAATTATTTCATGCAAAATACTTTATTGCAATATTCTTACCATGATTATGGCTCTGGTGCAGCCCTTCGCCGGTGGTTTCAATTTTTAAGCATTTGGGTGGAGCAAATGCCGAAGGAGAAGGAAATGATTTAAGGTCCGCCAAGGGCCGAAAGGCCCCTGAACCGAGAGATAAACCAGGATGAAGGAACTGGGGTTGCAAGTGATTAAGGATGTGAGCTGGGATACCACTGTAAGCCTCCATATGTCTTAATCCGAAGGAGGAAGCAGAAAACGGGCGATGAAGTTCTTTTTGCGCCTCGGACATCACGAACTGAAAAACGAAAAACATAAATTAAAGAAAATATAAATCTAGATATTTTAGGAGAAAAATAATACTATAAAATTCGCAATAAAATTTAAATATTACTTTTGAACTTCAATATTGCTTTTTTACTTCCCTCGTAAAAGGGATTGCAATCGTAAAAAAATCACCCTCTGGAATTTTATCAGATGTTCACGTTTTTAGATGCTGAAGAACAAGTTTTCTCAATTCCGTCTGTCTGTCTATGCCGCTAGCTGACTTGCCCGATTGACTTAAAAATTAACGTTCATATCGGGCTGACCTGGTAACATTGACCAAGTGAAATGTTAAAAAAATTATTACTAAAAAATTAATTATCTAATTTACTTCCAATTCTGTCAAAAATCAAGTATTGCGTAGAAATTAACTGGTAAAATTTTGGTATGAATTCAAGATTGCGAAACATAATGGCGTTCTAGTAAAATATTCAAAAGGGTATCCTGAAAAACTACTTATTAGATTCATTTGAGATTTTGTGCAAGAATTAAGTAACATACAGAGACGAACTGGTAAAGTTAGTATTTCTAGATGCCAAAAAAACATGTTTTCTCCATTGCCTGGGTGTGTCTGTCGGTATGTCTGTCTATCAATTTTCATCATAGCTAAAAACTACTTCCCGATTGAGTTCAAATTTATGTGTTATATATTAACGAATTAGTAACATTTTTGTACGAATCCTAGAAAACAAATCAAAATGGCGCCCTAATAAAATATTTAATAACTCATCAACCGAAAAAAGTAATTATTAGATTGATTTTAAATTATGTGCAAGCATTAAGTGCGATATAGATATAAACTGGTAAAATTGTCGTACGAATTCAAGATGCCAGAACAAAATGGGGTAAAATAAAATGTAAGTAAAAAATATCTTCTTATTCAATAGACTTCTAATTTTGCACAAAAATAGCGATTTTAAAAAATTAGTATATAAGTCGTTTCAAAAATGACTTCTTAAGTTTAAAGTCAATGTTTATAAAAATTGAAAAATACGCCTTTACGTAGAACTTCCGTCGTACAGAATTCCAATACGTACAGATAACACCGTTTATATACACATATATTTGTTTGGTAATAAGTAGAGAGTGAGAAAAATGTAAATTAAAACCAATAAAATCATGTTATGCTATAAAATGCTGTTTCTCGTTTAATAAGAAAGATAATGGAGTAAATAAAAAAACAAAATGTAAAAAAAAGATAAGGCTATGGCGTGATTTCAATTCCAACTTGATATTGTAACTGATCAACTCTACAGGGTGTTACAAGTTTTATTAAAAAAACACGCTATAATTGCTACACCCGGTATTAGTAAAAAAGAGATTTTTATTAGAATACCGTTAGTATACTAACATTGTGGAAGGCACAACCTGTCATTAAAAAAAAAACGTCTAAATCGGACCAGTAGTTTTGATAAAATCTTGCTTTGAACTTTTGGTTATTTTTTGGTGGTGCGTTAATTTTTTGGGGAAGTGTATTTGTAAATAAAAAAGATTTGATAAAACCTTTAGCATTCTATTGTTCATATTTTATAACGTTTATTTTTGTTGTCTAACAATATTACTGTAATTATAGAGATTTCGGACAATATATTTTTATAATGTTTATTTTGTGGTCTGCAGTTTTTTTATTACTATGCAGACACCATGGATCCTGTTTTGAGAACTGATCACCATATATAATTCTGTAACAACCATCAACATTTCAATTTAGGTAGATTGTATTATATACAAATACGATATGGGCTTTCCACGCAAAAATCGGGCAGATTGTGCAACTTCATCTCTTTGCCGACGCTTCATGGAATGACTGGCAACTTCGCGAAGAGACGGATTTCAGTATAAGACTAAGACATGACGTTACAATTAACGTTAGTTTATTACCAGAAAAATCAAGAAGATATATAGATAGACAGACCGTATAAAGAGTATTTAACAATTACGAAAATTAATAAGATAACAAAAGAATGTTGAAAATTAGTGTCGAAAATAATATAGTAGACATATTTGCGAATTTGACAATGGTTTGAAAAATATATCTGACATTTCCTGTTACAAATTGTGAAGTTGGATGGTTATTTTCAGAAACGTTTGTAAAAAATAAATACTGTACAGGGTGTTCCATTTTCGTAGGTTTTACGGGGTTTCCAGCTTATGAGTAGAGATAGAGAGATGCGGTTTTCGCGACACCGTGCTACTTTTCGATGAAACTAAGGAAGCCGCAAACAGATTTGCCCTAACCATTTTATTTTCCGTGCTACAGGGTGATTTTGAAAATTTGTCATTTTCGGACACCCCCTGTAACTCAGCTATCGTAAAATATATTTAAAATGTTTCAACTGGTATTTATAGATTTTTTCACGTAGAATTCAGTGGCGTACTCAGATTTTTGCTGAGAGTCATAGTTTTTGACATATTGGCATAACCTACTATTTTTTAAATGGGACACCCTATATATTATTTTTTCATCTTATTCTTCGTGTCGAGAGCTTTTCAAAAACATACCATAAGTCATATTTATTTTCATAAATAACATGAAAAAATGCATTTTTCTTTAAACGGATTTATGGCATAGCAGATCAATCGAAATAAGAGAAGGTGGCTGTGGAGCCATGGAAAAAGTTAACAAATATTTATTAACGAAATAACAAAGTAACAGCATCAGAAAAAATTAGGAAGTAGGTAAAAGGTAATAATTATAATTTCATTAAAACTACAAATATTGTTCAAATTGTAGACCATTATGTGTCCTACAAGTGTGACAAACTTTAAAAATTCTTTTTAATGCATTTTCTATTGTAAATGACTGTCTTTGTAACTCTGCAAAAGCGTTTTCGGTGGCCATTCTTAGTTGTTCTAAGTTTTCGTATCGCCTTACATACACCTTGTTTTCTAAATAACCCCACAAAAAGAAATCTAAAACTGAGAGGTCAGGGGATCGTGGTGGCCATCTAACAGGTCCGTGTGTTCCTATCCATCTTCCAGGAAAATGGTCGTTAAGCCAGTTGTGACTTATTCTGGCATTGTGGGCTGGAGCTCCGTCTTGCTGGAAATAAATCCTATTTAGTTGAGCCAAGGGAACATCATCCAAAATTCCTAATGCGTCTTCTAGGATTCGCACGTAACCAATCGAATTCAGATTTCCTTCATATATTTGGTAAACTATTTTTCGGTTGAAAATAAAACAGGATACATTGAATCCAAATCTGCCCTGACGCTCCCTAGGAAAAATAACATGGTTGTTTTCTTGACTCCAAAATCGCGTGTTGTGTCTATTTAAAGTCCCTGAACTAGTAAAATGTGCCTCGTCTGACCAAATAATCTTTTTTTCAAAATCGATATCTTCTGCCTTCATATTTATAAACCAATTGCAGAACTCCAATCTGCGCTCTGCATCACCAGGATGCAGATGATGCACAAGTTTGTATTTATAGGGTTTGAATTTGTGCTTTTTCAAAATTTTCTGCACTTTGGTTTTCGGTACACCCGCCTCTTCGTCTATTTTCCTGCAAGATGTTTCAGTAGCTGTCTGAACGAGGGCTAAAACGTTGACCTCAGATTCTTCGTTGTCTTTATTGTAAGTTCGCGATCGAGGCTTGTTAAAAGATCCATATTGGCAAAGATTATTTTTAATTTTTTGAAAAATTCTTTTTTCTGGTTGTCTTCTCTCGGGATATCTAAGATAAAATAAAGCGAACCAATAAAGTCAAAATGCAGGAAGATAAAAAAGAACTAACCTGTTCAGATAAAGCTCTGCCGCCTGATCTGCATCTTCATTAGACAATATAAAACACGCGTTCATATCATATTTCTCAAAATATTCAAATTTTTGATTCTGAGCCATATTAAAAACAATAATTATAATAGACGTCAAGAAAAATTTAAACGTAATAATGCCAAAAATGACAGCAGTAATGGCTGCCTGATCATATTTTTGTTGGCGTTGCCATGGCTACCACAGCCACCTTCTCTTATTTCGATTGATCTGCTATGCCATAAATCCGTTTAAAGAAAAATGCATTTTTTCATGTTATTTATGAAAATAAATATGACTTATGGTATGTTTTTGAAAAGCTCTCGACACGAAGAATAAGATGAAAAAATAATATATAGGGTCTCCCATTTAAAAAATAGTAGGTTATGCCAATATGTCAAAAACTATGACTCTCAGCAAAAATCTGAGTACGCCACTGAATTCTACGTGAAAAAATCTATAAATAGCAGTTGAAACATTTTAAATATATTTTACGATAGCTGAGTTACAGGGGGTGTCCGAAAATGACAAATTTTCAAAATCACCCTGTAGCACGGAAACTAAAATGGTTAGGGCAAATCTGTTTGCGGCCTCTTTAGTTTCATCGAAAAGTAGCACGGTGTCGCGAAAACCGCATCTCTCTATCTCTACTCATAAGCTGGAAACCCCGTAAAACCTACGAAAATGGGACACCCTGTACAACAACGCAGGAAAAGCGATTTAAAGGAGTATCTCTATCATCTATCGAAACTGACGCAAGAGAGTCAATTTTTTTTTAAAGTTGCCTAAAAGAGCTTTTGAAATGCAAAGTAAGAAAATCAAAATTTTTATTTAGCGATGCTAGAAAAGTGTTAAAATTTGCGTCTTTTTTAAATATAATTTAGTATTATTTTATTTCTTAAATACTCTACCACTTAAACAAAAGTTCACACTTTTGTATTTTTTATGTACGTATATTAATTTGGCACATTATTTTTAAACAGATTTTATTTTGAAAGAATTGTTTATTGGTCTTATTTCTGTATATAAGATAAGGTTCGGTATGCCAAGTGGTTACAGAAATATTGCCTACGAAATATCTCCGTTACTGGAAGAGGTAGGGTAATGAAATTTGGAGTGTTGTTATAATGATATAAAAGCTAAAATTTCTGCCTATTGATATGTCAAAACTAACTTCCGGTTTAAACGTAAGAAAACCAACATTCTTATTTTAGCTACCAACCACAATTTTTATCTTTTTATGATATTCAGCAATAAATTCCGTTTCTAATGACGTTTACAAGTTACTATTAGGTTAAAAAAACATATTAGAAAACTTTTTTTTTAATTCACCTAGTAGGCTGTGGAACAAAAGGTAAAAAATGAGAAAGAGCATAGAACACCATGTAGTTACTTGATAACAATTGCTACTGTTATAAAACTCTGTTCCCATCTGTCACAACACGCTTTAGAACAAAAATTAGAAAATTTTAAATACTCAGTAGATTTAAAAACGCATTAACAACACCAATTTTTACTTTCATAAGAGTAGCACTTGTTATCCAGGAACTTTGATAGTTTTCATCGCCTACCTGCTAACTAACTAAAATACTAACTTGTGATACGTCATTACAAACAGCATTTATTGCCGAATACAGACATTACAATTGACTAAAGTAAATTGTAATAGCTTATTACCAGGAAGATCTAGATAGACACACCGTATAAAGGGTATTTAAAAATTACGAGAATTAATAAAATAACAAAAGAATGTTGAAAATTAGTGTCGAAAATAATATAGTAGACATATTTGCAAATTTAACAATCGTTTGAAAAATATATCTGATATTCCCTGTTACAAATTGTGAAGTTGGATGGTTATTTTCAGAAACGTTTGTAAAAAATAAATACTGTACAACAACGCAGGAAAAGCGATTTAAAGGAGTATCTCTATCATCTATCGAAACTGACGCAAGAGAGTCAATTTTTTTTAAAAGTTGCCTAAAAGAGCTTTTGAAATGCAAAGTAAGAAAATCAAAATTTTTATTTAGCGATGCTAGAAAAGTGTTAAAATTTGCGTCTTTTTTAAATATAATTTAGTATTATTTTATTTCTTAAATACTCTACCACTTAATACGTACATAAAAAATACCAAAGTTCACACTTTTGAATTTTTTATGTACGTATATTAATTTGGCACATTATTTTTAAACAGATTTTATTTTAAAGAATTGTTTATTGGTCTTATTTCTGTATATAAGATAAGGTTCGGTATGCCAAGTGGTTACAGAAATATTGCCTACGAAATATCTCCGTTACTGGAAGAGGTAGGGTAATGAAATTTGGAGTGTTGTTATAATGATATAAAAGCTAAAATTTCTGCCTATTGATATGTCAAAACTAACTTCCGGTTTAAACGTAAGAAAACCAACATTCTTATTTTAGCTACCAACCACAATTTTTATCTTTTTATGATATTCAGCAATAAATTCCGTTTCTAATGACGTTTACAAGTTACTATTAGGTTAAAAAAACATGTTAGAAAACTTTTTTTTAAATTCACCTAGTAGGCTGTGGGACAAAAGGTAAAAAATGAGAAAGAGCAAAGTAAACCATGTAAAGTTACTTGATAACAATTGCTACTGTTATAAAACTCTGTTCCCATCTGTCAGGTTTACAACATGCTTTAGAACAAAAATTAGAAAATTTTAAATACTCAGTAAATTTAAAAACGCAATTAACAACACCAATTTTTACTTTCATAAGAGTAGCACTTGTTATTCAGGAACTTTGATAGTTTTCATCGCCTACCTGCTAACTAACTAAAATACTAACTTCTAATACGTCATTAGCAAGAGCATTTATTGCCGAATATCATGAAAGAAAAAGTGGCGTTGCTAAATGAGTTTTCAAACCTACTGAGTATTTGATTTTATTTGCTAAAGATGACAGATGGGAACAAAAATTTATAACAGTAGCAATTGTAAGCAAGTAACTTATGATTTCTACGGTTTACTTTGGGCTTTTTTATCTTTGTTTCGACAGAGTACTTGGTGAACTTAAAAAGATATTTTTGCTAAGCTGTTTTTTAACGAAATAGTGACTTATGATACGTCATTGCAAAGGAAATTTAATGCCAAATATCAAGAAAAGAAAAAAAATTTGGTTGTATTTAAAATAAGCTCTGACATATCTGAATAGGTTATAATTGTAACTTTTTTGTAATTATGAAAACGCTCCAAATTTCATTAGCCTTGTCGTTTTAAATTGAGGTCCTTTTAGTACGGCTTTCTGTTAGAAAGTAGTGAATATCAAAATGTATGAAATGAAACGTACTTGGTTTGTAACTTTATTGTTATACTGCTTAATTTAGAAAAAGAGTTGCTCTAATTGTGCGGAAAGTTTTTATCATAGCAGACTTTTAAATTGGCGCATTTTAAAATAGTGAATTTGAGAACGAAATATCAGCTGTTGTCATTAGGTATGAGCTAATTTAATATATTCTTTAGTAACTACAAACTAAACAACAAATTATTCTTTGTTTGCTTAAGTTTCACAGTTAATGACTTGCCCGAATCTTCAATATCATCTAATATTACCTGGCTGATTTCACAAATTCGGCAAGCTCCTGAAATCCCAAATATAAAAACCCTGACCATTAAATACACTTCATCGAGAGCATTATTTAAAAAAATCACTAATTTGTGTACTAGTAAAAATCGCAGCTTTCTTGGGCGTGTAACATTTCCCATTTTTTTAGAAAGGTAATCAGTTTAACATATTTTGAAATGTCTACATTATTATTGGATTGTAATATACTTTTAATCATTGAATAATTCGATCACACTGTTGATGGCTTCTGTTGTTGTACCAGTTCCGAAAAATAAGCCAATAACACCGTCTCCGAGAAAGAACTGCATGTCTTTTTCATCTTCTATTCCATGAATCTTGAATACGCGGTTTGGTAAATTTTCCACGATTTAGCTGGTAATAATTTTTGTGACGCTACTTTCGCTGCTTCTACTATCTCAGGTGGAGCCAGAGGAAACTCGGAATCAGACATTTTTAATTTTATATTTTCACAATAACCACTAAACACTTTTGGGCAACAAGAAATCCTTCATAATAGAAAGAAGCAAGGTCGTAAGTAATTTTTATTGAGGGTATTTTAACAGGGAAGATAGAACACCATCTAGAGCAGCCTCCCATAAATACCTATAATCAAATATTTTAGCACCAAGATGGAGCCCCACCTCCCAACACCCAAGATGTCACAAATTTTTTAAACTCTTGATATGGTTTGTGGGGATATTTTAACTTATAAAAAGGCTGTTATAAAACGTTAATTAATGTTGCATTGATTTTTTTGTTAATTATTAGTTTGTATTTATTAAAAATATTGTATTAAAATAATGTTACCAATTTTATGCGTTTTTCATGGGTAAAGCGATTTTAGTATCGTCGAATTGCAGCACGGTGAATTGGTCATATTACGTGGCAACTTTAAAGCTGAAAAAGTCAAAAATTAATATTCCGAGTATAGACATATTAAATACTTTTGAAAAGAAGAGAATAAGGAGAATCCAAAATTGTCAAAAAATGCAGGGTGTTCTATTTAAAATAACAAAGTTGATAGTGATGTCTTGATTTTCCGACCGTCATTTGTTTTTAAATTTACCGCCATGTAAATATTTAGAAAAAATCCTACAGTATTCATATAAACATTTTTTGTAGCTTTCAGGGGGGTGGCAAATTATAAAAGAAAACCCTGTACAGGGTTTTTTTTTATATATTGCCACCCCCCTTATCTTTTTTATTTGACATTTTAGAAAAATGTGTCGCAAATAAAAGTTTAATGGTTTCAAATGAATTTTTATGAAAACATTTTTTTTCATATACAGGGTGTTACAGAAAGTCTGGGCGTGGTCCAAGTTTCTTATTTCAAATAGGTACCCCATTTTTTTATTGAATTTTCGGATTCTCCTGAGAATTTTACACATTTTTTATAAGGGATATTCTATACTTAAATCTAAAGCCTAAAGAGATATTGTTATTTTTTGAAAACTATTATGTAAAACAGGTAAACCTTTTTCTGGTCGTAAACTGGTCATTGACGGTGATCTGTCGTTCTGTCAATTCATTGAAAAGATGCATTACACTGACGAAGAAAGATGTGATATTCTTCGCATTTTCTACAAGAATAATAATAATGCTTGCGCGGCAAGAAGAGAATATCAGCGGCTTTTCCCCATGCGAGCTATTCCATGTCGAAAAACTTTCAAAAATATTGAACTTGGCTTTCGAAATCGAATGACTGTTAAAAGAAAAAAACGTACTGCGGTTATTAATGAGGAGGAGGAATTAAATATTTTATTATTTTTTCAAGGTAGGTTAATAGAAATTACCCACAGGATATAAAGTAACTTACGCAAATATTATTTATTTTCAGAAAATCCAAATGCAGCCTTAAAAGACGCATCAATTTTTTTTAATAAATCTATTTTCAAAATTTATTCTACATTAAAAAAACATGGATATTTCCCATACAAAATTTTACCCGTCCAGAAATTAACTGAAGATCAGAAAAACCAACGAACCATGTTTTGCCAGGAAATGTTGCTGATGAAAGATGAAGATAACAATATTTTTCAAAAAGTTTTATGGTCAGATGAATGCGCCTTTAGTACTGCCGGGATTCACAACCGGAAAAATGTTAGATTTTGAGCAACGGAAAACCCTCGGGCCATGCGTGAAATTAAAACCCAAGGTCGGAAAACTTTAAATGTGTGGTGCGGGCTCCTTCACAACAAAATTATTGGACCGATTTTCATTGATGGATCTTTAAATGGAGAAAAATATCTAAATTTATTAAATAATGATCTGGAACCTATTTTGGATGACTTACCCCTCCGTCAATACAACCAAATTATTTGGCAACAAGATGGAGCCCCACCACACAATGTTTTTGCGGTCCTAAATTTTTTAAATCAAAATTTTGAAACGTGGATTGGTCGGACTGGACCGATTCGGTGGCCGCCCAATAGTCCCGACTTAACACCTCTTGACTCTTTTCTGTGGGGATTTTTGCAGAATAAAATATATGAAACTCCCACGGAAGATATAGAGGTGTTAAGAAGGAGAATAATTGAAGCCATTGAGGATTTAAACAATAATCATGCACAATTCATTATTAATGCGATTAATAAAATCGAAGCAGATTATACAAATTGTATTGAAATGAATGGTGGACATATTCAGCAATTATAATATTTATATTTCATTTCATTATTGAATTATTTGATAATATGTAGTTTTTTGTAATAAACACAGCGTCAAAAAACTTGGACCCCTTCATAAGACGCAATGCAAAAATGCTCTGTTTCAAGACCTTGTATCTTGAGTAATAAATGATCCAACCATGTGATTAAAAAAAGTGTATGTTAACGAATAGCAGGGCTGCCACTTTTAGCCACATGAAATATTCTGTTGTAATTAGAACGCTCTACAGAGTGTTTAAAAGTCTCTCAACACAGGACCTAATGCAAATTAAATGGGAGGTCTGGCTAAAAAAAATTAAACTCTCCTTATTAGCTTGCTGATTACAATATCATGGCTCAGTTAACTAAAAGTGGTAGTCCCGCTATTCGTTGACATAATCATTTTTCAATCACTTCGTTGGTTCATTTATTACTGAAGATACGCGGTCTTGAGGAAAGCTTATTTGCATTGCGACTTATGAAGGGGTCCAAGTTTTTTGACGCTGTGTGTAGTTTTTAAAATATTCTTTTCTGTTTTCGTTAATATTATACATATATTTTTTAAAAACATGTGTTGCCTTAATTAGATTCATATGCATATTTCCAAAATTCGATGTTTTTGGGGAATACCCCGTAGAAGGAAAAAAATCCACGTCTGATATTTCAAAAAATGTTTGTTTAGATGGCGATTCGTTGGAAGATGGTGATTTCTGTTCTGGTTGCCTGTGTATTTTCATTATTCTCATAAGCTATGCAAAGGTTGTCGGATTTTTCCTCATCGGAAATGTGACATTTTATCCAGAAATTGACAGAAAGTCTACCAAACAGTAAAACAGTCACCGTCAATGACCAGTTTACGACCAGAAAAATGTTTACCTGTTTTACATAATAGTTTTCAAAAAATAACAATATCTCTTTAGGCTTTAGATTTAAGTATAGAATATCCCTTATAAAAAATGTGTAAAATTCTCAGGAGAATCCGAAAATTCAATAAAAAAATGGGGTACCTATTTGAAATAAGAAACTTGGACCACGCCCAGACTTTCTGTAACACCCTGTATATGAAAAAAAATGTTTTCATAAAAATTCATTTGAAACCATTAAACTTTTATTTGGGACACATTTTTCTAAAATGTCAAATAAAAAAGATAAGGGGGGTGGCAATATATAAAAAAAACCCTGTACTATTATTCGGAAAAATAATGTACTTACTAATAAATTCATAAATTAGGGTAATTAATTAATACACTTGTTTTTTTTAGTTCCTGGCAAGGGAGAGGAAAATTTTACTTAGAACTAACAGAGCTCACTTATTTACTATTTTTGACAAACAGTTCCTTGTCATTATGTACTGCTTGTCTTGAACATTGTTTCTGCTCAATAACCTACTGCTGCAGTAGGTTTTGTGCAGCATCCATATTATAGGATTCAATGTTTTAGCTACATATATATCTATCTTTCTAAGTCTAAATTCCATTTTTTAAACTTATCTGTCTAGTAAATAGATACACTTTCTAGTAATTTTAGTTTAACTTACCTGAGGATTAAAGGGCCTTTGAATTCGAAGAGCATCTTGCAAACCGCCGGCGGCTTGCGAGAAAACGACTAAAGCTGGTGAATTTAGATGTCCCGAGTTCGGAACATACGCGGAATTCTCCATAGCTAGAAAAAGGCAAAATTTTCCATAAATATTTAAAAATTTTAAAAGTAAATTTTAGTCGAGATACATAAATTTTAAAAATCAAACATCACATTATTATGCACATATGCAGACAATTGAAGTTTGATCACTAAATAAAGTAACACTGAGCATTCACAACACGACAATAATATTACCTGGAGCTTTCAAGATTAAACTTTTGCACCGGACTCGCGTATCGAGCGCAAATTCAAGCGACGGACGTCAACATTTCATTCAGCATCGCGATTCAAACTGACAGAAAATGTGCCCCACTCTGTAAGACCACGTTGTTGCTTCATCCTTCGCGCTGGAAGCTCGCGCATCATGTGAAGTTATGGGCACCTCCTACCCAACCAAACGAGATAGGAGGATCTTTTGCTGAAAACCTATAATCATGTCATTAATTTTGTTGTTTTACATTTATTTTTGCTTTCACCTGCTCTTGGACAGCCCCTGAAAAAAGTGCTCGGCAATCGGCATTCTGAACCGGTATTAATCACCTTTCTGTTTGTTTTTCTATTTAAAAAGCTGAATTTTTATTTTAAGATGTCTCTTATTGAAAGGCGTGACAAGTTGTTCGGGATATATACTTTGGCGTGATGTAAAATTCTGACACATAACTGGTGGCTCGCTTATTCCAAATCAATATTTTGAAAGCCACTAGGAATTTGACTGATAATTTTAATTTAGCACTTAACTTTTTGTACATTGTACGCTCAGTGGCGTATCCAGGATGTTGATAGTGGAGGGGCCAATGAGCGATACAACTTGTAAGTGGTGGGGGACAATATTTATTTCTAGTTTCTAGTTCCATTTTGCTGAGAAAATTTTAAAAAATTCAAATATAGATATAAACCGTAAAACAGGGATACTTTTTACTGTATTTTTTTTTCGTTTGTTTGTTCATTCCAAACAGCGATTTCTTTTGTTACAGATCTACTCTAGGAGGGAGCTAATTATTCTCCCGCCCAACTAGAAAAAGCGTTAGAAGTCATTAGAGGGGGATGTCTCAGGCCCAAGCGAGTCGGTGCGGTGGTACGCAATTCCTCGGGGAACCCTTTATATAACAAGCTCTTTGGTAAACATACCAACGCAATCCCAAGTAGCACATATCATCATATTATATGGGCTAAAATGCTGTGATATTGATTAATATCCCTGGCTAATTAGCTAAAATGGGATTTATAATAACCTGTTAACAACACGTCTGAATTTTTAAATTCTTTTGCGGAATTTTTCACACAATCATTTTCTTCGTGTTACCCTGTTGATCTGAATGAAGATGATCAAATATACTCTACGTCTACTATTTCAGACGGATGTCATTTACTTGGATTTTACTAAAGCATTTGATCAAATAAATCATCGCCTTCTACTACACAAACTAACTAAATTTGGTATCTCTGGCTCACTTTTTGAACTGTTGAGATCATATTTGAGTAATCGTACCCGATATGTAAAAATTTATGGTTACAAATCTGATTATTATCCCGCGATGTCCGGAGTCTCTCAGGGGTCTGTACTAGGACCCCTACTTTTTAATTACTTTGTTAATGATATTGAAATTAAACTTAATGTAGATTTCTTACTTTATGCTGACGATGTAAAGTTGCATAAACAAATTGAGAGTGGTGACGACTGTATTAGACTGCAATATAATCTTGATTTGGTTAGCAAATGATGCTTAGAGAATGGTCTGCGGCTCAATGTTGGAATTGGAAGTGTAACGTAATGTCATTTACTGCAAAAGCATCTCTAATTATTTTTCAGTTCTCACTTAGTAATAACGTAGTGTCTCGTGTGGATTCATTTAGAGATCTTGGCGTCATTTTTGACCCAAAATTTTCCTTCGCTCCTTATCATAATACCATTATTTCTAAAGCGTCCAAGGCATATGTATTTATTCTAAGATGTACCAGGGATTTTAACAATATTGAAACCATTAGATCGTTATATATTTCGCATATGTTCGCTCAAAATTGGGATACGTCTGGTCTCCCGGTTATAATTTACACTGCGCAAAACAATTAACGCAACGCCTAAAATTTCGACTAACTTTGAATGGAAATTTCTCGAGAATGGTTGATCCGATTTTGATGAAGTTTTTATCGAAATTTAGGTTAATTCCTCGTGAATATTCTTTTGATATTAAAATTCAATGTTTTGTTTTTTGTTCTAGGCAATAATACAGGGTGAAAAAGAAAGACATGTTTTATTTACCAAAGTTTAAAACACCCTGTAGAATAAATCAAATGGATTCAAGAGATCTAACCAAAAGAATGTTGTAGCCCAGTATGTTTCCAACAAATCGTTTTTTTATTCGCTTCAATAGCACACTTTTTGCCTGAGTTACAGGACTTATTGAAAAGTACTGCATTTACTGTGTTTTAAATGAATTTACCAGTTCATGTTTGAATTGAGTTTGTAATTTGTAATTTGTTGGTTGTGAAGATATTTTTTTGGATCACTAAAATTCAATATTAGTTTTGTTCAGTCAATAATACAGGGTGCAACGAAAAATAAATTATACTATTTTTTAAATTACGAACGCATCGGTTACCGGATATTTGAACATGGCGCTATTCTACATTTTAGTTTAGTTTTACGAAAATTTCTTCGTGATATCAAGGGCCAGGATCGGTTTAGTTTTGTCAATAATACAGGGAGTTAGAAAAACATGTTTTAATAGGTAAGATTAAGATATGAACACGACAGTCAAAAAAACAAAACAATAAGAATTAAAACGAACAAAAATAAACTTTATAACTATTGAACTAATATTTCGTATTTCCCCCTCTGTTTCTTATGACTGCTTGGCACCTTCTATTCATGCTTAATATCAAATTTCGTATGAGTACCTGATCCAGCCCATTCCAAGTATCGATGAGTAGCTCACCCAGCTCTTCCACGTTATTTGGCTGTCTTTCATTAGCCCTTAATCTCCTTCCCAATAAGTCCCAAACATGTTCGATTGGGTTCAGGTCCGGACTACGTGCAGGCCATTGCATGACATCGATCCCAGCATGATTAACGTAATTTTACACTACACGTGCTGTATGGGGACGGGCGTTGTCATGCATTAATAAAAACTCCGCTCCAACATTATGTGCAAATGGCTCACGTGATTGTCCAGTATTTCGTTGATATATCGATCCGCATTCAAATTCCCATCCACAATAACTAACTCCGTACGACCAGGACCCCTCAAAGATACCCCTCCCCAAACCATTACGGATCCCCCACCAAACATTACGGTATTAACAAAATTCCCCTGTACATAGCGTTCATTTGGTCTACGATACACACGGACCCGTCTATCGCAATAAAAAAGACAGAATCTCGATTCATCTGTCCACAGCACTCTCGACCAATCAGCTTCCGCCCAGTTCATACGTTCGTTAGCCCATTCTAGCCTGGCTCTCCGATGAGTTGCTGTTAACGCAGGACCTCGTGCAGGAACACGTGGTCTCAAATTTCCTTCCCTCATAAGATTCCGTACTGTTTGAGTGCTTACCTGAGGACCATTCGCGTGTTGAATTTCCTGCCTCAGAAACCTTGCCGTCACGAAACGTTCTCGTAAAGCAGATAACCGCAGATACCGGTCTTCACGCTCACTGGTAACACGCTGTCGACCTTGTCCAATCCGTCTGGAATGATCATCGGTCTCCATGTGTCTCTGTATGACTCTATGTACAGTTGATTTATGAACATTCAATCGTTCCGCTATCCTGCTATAGCTCCAGCCTTCATCTCTAAGAGTTCTTGCAATTACACACTCGTCGCGGGTCAAATTTCTAATTTGTCTTGGGACTGTACACAATAAGAAGAAAAATTTAAAACCGAACTGAAACTGACGCCTAAATGTCAATCTGGTATAAGTTGTGTTCTCTTGTTACCGGGCAACGTCTTCAATAGAATCAATTCAAACATGAACTGAACTAAATTCATTTAAAACACAGTAAATGCAGTACTTTTCAATAAGTCCTGCAACTCAGGCAAAAATTGTGCTATTGAAGCGAATATACTGGGCTACAACATTCTTTTGGTTAGATCTCTTGAATCCATCTGATTTATTCTACAGGGTGTTTTAAACTTTGGTAAATAAAACATGTCTTTCTTTTTCACCCTGTATTATTGCCTAGAACAAAGTAACATTGAATTTTAATATCAAAACAGTATTCACGAGGAATTAACCTAAATTTCGATAAAAACTTCATCAAAATCGGATCAACCATTCTCGAGAAATTTCCATTCAAAATTAGACGAAATTTTAGGCGTTGCGTTAATTGTTTTGCGCAGTGTACATATTGTTTACTTGGAAAAAGTAGAAGTGAAAATTTCTAAAATATATCTCTTATCAATGCGATGGTAATTATCCTACTCAAGGCTTTCCACATAATGAATTACCTAATAGATTTAATTTATTTTCTTTAAAAAAATCGACCAGAATATTTTAATATTCTCACCCTGTATAAATTGTTGTATAATAATTTAGATTGCCCCAATATGCTTTTACGAATAAATTTTTACACTCCACGTATAAATAGCCGCCGTCATAACTTATTTTACCTACCAACTCCTAAAACTAATATTCTTAAATTTTCTCCGCTCGATTGATTTGTTCATTGTTAGTATTCAGTCGCTAAATCGTATTTTTCACCACTGAAAAGCTTTGTTACTTTGAGTTTAATAACTATACTAAGTTAGTTTTAGTTTAGGTTTAAGTTTATTACTATTATCGTTTTTAGATTAATCAAATATGTACTTTTTATCTACTAAAAATCTATGTAAAATGTATACATTTCCCTGCCTTGTAGTTTGGTTTTTGTAACCTGTAAGGCTGGTACAGTAAATAAATAAATAAAATTGCTAGGCAATAATAATGTGGCCATAATGGGGTAAAAATGGCCAATTATTGGCAATTATACGACCCTCTCTTTTTATTTTTTGTTAGGTTTATTAGCCACTTTTTGACTGTAAAATCGAGATTTTTTAGCTGAATTCTGATTTGATTTTTGCCCTAAATTTGAGTAACATTTTTTTCTGATATTTAGCTAAATAATTCCTCATTCTTAGCTTTTTATAGATAAGCATGTAAAACACGCGCCCCTTTTTGAAACAAAAAATTTCGTTTTTCGTTTTTAGTTTGGAAATGTATTTTACTAAGAAAATTGATTAGAGTCCATAACGTAAAAAACATGAATGAAAACATGTTTTTATAGGTAGAAAAAATATGTTTTTTTTAAGTGGTCAAGTAATGGCTGCTAGGAAATTAGTTTAATTTTAATTTCAATCATGGCGGATCAAAAAAAACTATTTCTTAAGGCAAATATTCCTTGAAATTGGCCACTTTATAAGCAAATATTTATCAAATCGCAATAATTTTTAAATGTAGCTACATTTTGGTTACATTTAAAAATATTTACTAAAATTTTACCAATAAAAATGCCTACTTGATTTGCCTTTAGTATTCGCTAAAAAATAGCTAATTTAAGACTCAAGAGCCAGCGTAACAAAATTAAACGACGATTACCACAAGTCGACGTTTTATTTTTCTATAAAATGTGGTGAATATTATTATTAAAATATATGAATTATTAGACATTTTGTATGGTAAATAATTTATATTTCGTTTTTCTAAATAAATCTTCAATGCAATAATAGAGCAAAAATAAGCGAAATAAAACTACCCAATTTTAGTTTAATTTTGAAACAAAAATATAATAACAAAAGCCATATTTTTCATCTCATTTTTGTTGCCTTAAACTGTCATAATGTGATATTCTTATGTAGCTATTATTAATATAATTAAACTAAAATACACTTCCCCAAAAAATTAACGCACCACCAAAAAATAACCAAAAGTTCAAAGCAAGATTTTATCAAAACTACTGGTCCGATTTAGACGTTTTTTTTTTAATGACAGGTTGTGCCATCCACAATGTTAGTATACTAACGGTATTCTAATAAAAATCTTTTTTTTACTAATACCGGGTGTAGCAATTATAGCGTGTTTTTTTAATAAAACTTGTAACACCCTGTAGAGTTGATCAGTTACAATATCAAGTTGAAATTGAAATCACGCCATAGCCTTATCTTTTTTTTACATTTTGTTTTTTTATTTACTCCATTATCTTTCTTATTAAACGAGAAACAGCATTTTATAGCATAACATGATTTTATTGGTTTTAATTTACATTTTTCTCACTAAAGTAAGTAGCAGGCTATGGAAAACCAAAGTAACAGTAATTGTCAAAAATGCAGATGCTTTTTGTCACTGTCAGTCCGCTTTGTATGAATGTAGATCAATATGCAACGTGAAACAAGAAATCTTACTCGCGAAGAATGTGCTCAAGCATTAATATTGTTTGAGGATGGTTGGAGCTACCGAAGAATTGGTGAACGATTTATGGTAACTCATACAACCATTTCACGAGTTATACAACGATATAGAGAGACTGGAAGTAATTGGCGCAGGCCGGGACAAGGGAGGAATCGAAAAACAACTCCGATTCAGGAGCGTTTTTTGAGACTCGCAGCATTAAGACAGCGTTTTGTAACAGCTCGAGCCCTTCAAACTCAGATTCGAGATGTTAATGGTGTACAAGTTTGTACAGAAACCGTTCGTCAGCGACTCAGAGAACATAATTTGAGACCTAGGATTGCTGCTCGAGGTCCAGCTTTAACTAGAGTTCATCGGAGAGCAAGGCTAAATTTTGCTATGGAGCATCGTAACTGGTTGGAGGCTGAATGGCAACAGGTATTATTTACGGATGAGTCCCGATTTTGCTTGTTTAACAATGACAGGCGTATACGTGTATATCGACGTCCTAACGAAAGGTATGCTCAGTGCAATTTTTCACATACAACATTATTTGGGGGAGGATCTTTGATGGTCTGGGGAGGCATTTCATTGACTGGTCGCACGGAACTTGTTATTATAAATGGAAGCCTTACAGCTGAAAGGTACAGTACTGGAGGTGTTAGATCAACATGTTGTGCCATATGCGCCATTTATTGGGCAAGGATTTTTGTTAATGCAAGATAATGCCAGGCCTCATGTTGCTCGAGTTGTGAGAAATTACCTAGAGGAAGTCGAAATCGCTACCATAGCATGGCCTGCTCGGAGCCTGGATTTAAATCCGATAGAAAATCTCTGGGACACTCTTGGGAGGAGATTACAAGAGGAACGTAACGTAAACACTTTGGAAGACGTACGGCAGAGACTTATTCGCATATGGGAAGAACTGGACCAAAATGACATAAGGTCTCTAATTTTAAGTATGAACCGTCGTTGTCAAGAAGTTATTCGTGCCAGAGGCGGAAATACTCGCTACTGACATTTTGGTGTAATTTTTAGTTGCGTTTTGTTTCGGTTTTTCGTTATTAATAATTTGCAATAAAATCATGTTATGCTATAAAATGCTGTTTCTCGTTTAATAAGAAAGATAATGGAGTAAATAAAAAAACAAAATGTAAAAAAAAGATAAGGCTATGGCGTGATTTCAATTCCAACTTGATATTGTAACTGATCAACTCTACAGGGTGTTACAAGTTTTATTAAAAAAACACGCTATAATTGCTACACCCGGTATTAGTAAAAAAGAGATTTTTATTAGAATACCGTTAGTATACTAACATTGTGGAAGGCACAACCTGTCATTAAAAAAAAAACGTCTAAATCGGACCAGTAGTTTTGATAAAATCTTGCTTTGAACTTTTGGTTATTTTTTGGTGGTGCGTTAATTTTTTGGGGAAGTGTATGTTTGGTTAGCATTTGGGAAAAAATACCTACCTATTGAAAATATTCTGACCTCGATTTCTATTCATTGTCATATTTTAACATTTAAATAGCTATTCTTGCTATAATTTAACTTGAATACTTACTAGAGTATATCTGGTTACGTTGTGGCAATAAAATTTACAGATATTTCTAGTTTCTGGCCATCCAATATTACAAAAAAAGTTGGAGGTTTAAGTACCCCATAAAAGATATCTTTTGGCCAAGTAATCATGCTATAGCCTATCTACATTATTGCTACTTTTAGAGCTAAACAATTTAATTTCATGGCTAGAAAACAAACCAGGAATTATTTGCCTTTTGGCCCTTATGTGTTTTTATGGCTAATTGTTAGGCAAAAAAGCTCATCAGCTAATATGTGCTACTTGGGATTGGTCATCCAACAATATTTACCGTTGAGAAGAAACATTGGATTAACTCACACTTTAACAACAGTGGCTACATGGGGCTTTCCGCTAACCAGAGCTGTGATAAGTACTCAGCAAAAGTACTTAAGGTAACCAGTATTAGGTATCTGATTATAAAAATCTACTTACAGTATTAAGTGCCAGTATTTTGCGAAAGTACTCAAAATATTCACTATTTTACTGAAAAAAAAAACCGAAAAAGTAAGTAGAAGTAACAAGTAGATGTTTTTATTTAGTTTTAGGTACATCTACTAAGTATTTAAATATATCAAATATTTAAAGTACTTTTAAGTATTCAATATTTATTAAATTCTTAAAGTAGAGCTATAATACATAAGTACTTACAGTATATCTAGATACCTAAAGTATTAGCAGATTTTTAAGTACTGCAATCACAATTAATATATTAATAACTAAATATTGGTAAACCTTATTATCAGAACTTTTTTTCTAAAACACATGAGTATTGCTCACATATTTACACATCACTGTAATGTTTTTGTTATAAAAAAAAACTATTCTATTATATATCTATATATATATATATATATATATATATAACATGTTCCAAACAAGGATCATTTTCTTGTTATGACGTTGGTGTACGTGGAATGAAAACATACTATCATTTAATGCTCCCAACGAAAGCCAGGAGTCACAATGTAATTCAATGCCGGTCGTGGTATTAGCCAGCGGAGTAGTTGTTCTTGTGATTCCATTTCGTGCCTTTGCCCTACACGGGGCTCGCTAGTCTATGGCGGCCTGATGAGCTCTAATAAGAGCGAAATCGCGATCGTCGTTTGACTAAAATGGATCATTGAGTCTGCTGTGATGCAGAACATGTTCCAAACAAGGATCATTTTCTTGTTATGACGTTGGTGTACGTGGAATGAAAACATATATATATATATATATATATATATATATATATATATATATATATATATATGTTGATTTTTACTCTTTCACGGATGAATCACATTTGGCATTTTCGAAGCTTTCTTTCTCGCGTCCGAATAGAGACTGAAGTGTTGGTGACTGCGACGCTTCCTTTTAACACCCCACTCGGGGCCGAAGGTTATATCTGCGCAGGCGTTGGTCGTTATTTATGTTTTCCGGATGGTGCTGTTGTTGTTGCGCTAATTGCGCTTGAGTTTTTGCGATTTTAGATTTGTCGATTATTGTCTTCCATACTGTTGGTAGTTTTAATGATTCATCCCTTTTATTCAAATCACCTTGTTTTTCAATTTCTATGGCTTCTCGGATTATTCTGGTCTTATAATGTTCTATATTGGCAATCTCCCTACACCCATCGAAATTTATTTTATGGCCGGTTTCCTGATGATGTAGGAATAAAGCTGAGGTTGTTTGTTTATTTCTGATGCTGAGTTTATGCTCTTCCACTCTTGCTGATATTCGCCTGTTAGTTTGCCCTACGTACAACTTTTCACAGTCCTGGCACGGAATGCTGTACACTCCGTGGTTTTCCAGTTTGATTTTATCTTTTGGGTTTCCGAGTAGTTTACCTATAGTTGTTTGTGGCTTGTGTATTGTTTGTATGTTGTGTTTCCTCAGAATTCTTCCGATTCTGTCTGTTGTGCCTTTTACATATGGTAAGACTACTCGTTGCTTTCCCGGCTCATATTTTTTGTTGTTCGTTGTTCGGGAAACCTGTGCATTAATAGCTTTCTCTATGGAGCGATTTGTGTAGCCATTTTTCTTTAAAGCACTAGATACTACCTTAAGTTCGTTTTGTCTCGTCTGTGCTTCAGTTAGTCGCACGGATCTAGATATTAGAGTATTTGCCACAGCTTGAATTTGTGCTGGGTGATGATGTGATTTTGCATTTAAATATCTGTCTGTATGTGTTGGTTTTCTATACACGGTGTATTCGAAATGTCCGTTATGTAGTTTTGTGACCAAAACATCTAAAAATGGTAGTTTGTTGTTTTCCTCTAGCTCTAGAGTAAATTGTATTCTGAGGTGGATTGAATTTACGTGAGTCAGGCAAATGCAGGATATCCTACAAGACAATTGTTCCAAGGGACCCGACAACGTACCTAGAAAAAACAACTAAAAATAAAATAAAAAGTTCACCAATAAACCCCGAAATTCAACAAAAAATTATACCACGGGAAAAGTCGAGCAGATGTCCTGAACTCTATGGTTTACCAAAAATACACAAACCAGGGGCGCCTATCAGACCTATTGTTAGTGCTGTTAATTCGCCGCTACAAAAACTGGAGAAATACCTTTTTGAAATTATGCAACCAACTGTAGAAAAAGCTGATTCATTTGTAAAAAACTCGGAGCATTTCACTCGAATTATACGAGATATCGTCCTTGAAAAAACGATATCATAGCAAGCCTAGATGTCAAATCGTTATATTCCAGTATTCCAATCGGCGACGAAGCATTGGACAAGATTGCTATGAACGAGGATTTCCAGGCACATATAATAGAACTCTCGGAGCATTGCCTCAAAAATACTTATTTTTCTTTCAACAGGCAAATGTATAAACAAATGGATGGTGCTCCAATGGGGTCCTTGCTATCACCCGTAGTCGCGAATTTATTTATGATATACTTCGAGAAAGAAGCTCTTGAGAAAGCAAGTTTAAAATCCAAATTATGGATTCGTTATGTGGATGACATATTTATTATATGGCAACATGGTCATTCAGAGCTCGAAAAATTTCTATATCTAATATATATATATATATATATATATATATATATATATATATATATATATATATTTATATATTTATATATATATATATATATATATAAATATATATGTATATATATATTTATATATATATATATATATATATATATATATATATATATTTTTTTTTTTTGTTGATTTTTAGTCCTTCATTGATGGAAAAATACGATGTTTCATCCGTTCACTACTGTTGTTCTGAAAAGAACAGTTTTGCTGACGTTTCGCCAAATTCACATTTGGCGTTTTCGAAGCTTTTCTTCTCGCGTCCGAATAGAGACTGATGTGTTAGCGACTGCGACCTTCCTTTTATACCCACGCCCGGGGCCGAAGGTTAAATCTGAGAGGTCGTAGGTCATTATTTATGTTTTCCGGATGTTGCTGTTGTTGTTGCGCTAATTTTCCTTGATTTTTTGTGATTTTAGATTTGTCGACTATTGCCTTTCATACTCTTGGTAGTTTTAATGATTCGTCCCTTTTATTTAAATCGCCTTGTTCTTAAACTTGTCTTGTCTATTTCTATGGCTTCAAGTATTATTCTGGTCTTATAATGCTCTGTATTGGCAATCTCCCTACACCTATCGAAATTTATTTTGTGGTAGCTTTTCACAACAGTGGCACACAGAAGTCATTTTTGAAATTCTAGGTGGAAAAAAATCACGAAAATATTTATCGAAAAATATATCCCTAATAGCCTTATTTCAAAGAAAACATTGCATGAAATCGTTTTTTTGCGTAATTAACTTTATTCCATATCAACTATGGCCATGACTTTAAACAAAAGTGCATAAAATATTTAATATGAGTGACATGTCATTTCAGTGACCTTTTATTAGCGAATTTGCTTTGTTCATTGTGATAATCCTATAAAGAATTTTTAAATTGTGATTGTGCAGTACGAAATCAGAGGGTAAGTACTTATTTTATTTAAAACAATATTATTAACGAACGCACGTACATAGTAAAATAAACGATATAACGAAGTCGCTGTAAATCTTTTGTGTTTTTCGCAAAAAAAAAAATATTTTAAAATACTGCAGAACATGGTGTTTATGCATGTTTGTTCCAACAATATTTTTTATCGTTAATTTGGTCTATTACCTTTCGACTCATGCTAGATTTTGTTGCCAAGAACTGCCAAGATTTGAAATATTTTTTTTTTCAGAGACTGTCAATACGAAAATATGACATGTTTACCATTTGGTGCGAGCAAAAATCGCTGGACGACAAAAACGCTTCCGTATTGAATTTTGTTTTGAACAGGCTTAATATAGACCAATCCCGGGATGTTAGATACAATTTAATAAAGAAATTGGTGAATTCCTTTAATAGTTCTGTCGCTAAAATGTGGAAAAACAGTAATCGCACTCGGACAGTATTTGAACATAGACATCTAGACTGGCTGAATGAATCTATAGAGTTTTTCATAGAAGATCTACAAGAACCAGGTCCAAGTAAAGGTAGACCCTCTAAATCTTTCACAAACCTTGGCGACAAACGAAAAAAACAGAGAATAATGCCATTGTTGGAAAGTTATTCTACTGAGGAACTATCATTTGCAACTCAAAAAAGTCTTGAGTTGTCAGGCCGTAAAAATGCATCTAAAATAGTCCAGGAAGTGTCAGAACATTCACCAGAGAGAGCTACTAAAATTAAAAAAGCAATTAATAATAAAAAATATAAGCCTATTATTAAGTATTCCCCAGAAGAAGCTCTTGCCCTTTACGTTGATGGGCGATTCACAAAAAAATCCTACACTTTAATGCAGCAAGGAGCGAAGTACCGACATGCCAACATTTACCCTAATTACAACATTCTTCTGAGTGCTAAGAAAAAATGTTTTCCAACTGAAGATTCTATTTTAATCACAGAAATATCCGCCGAAATAAATTTGCAAGAACTGGTCAATCATACTGCTAAAAGAATTGTTGAGTCGCAAAAAACTGTTATTTCTACTTTTCCGTTAAATCTGTCAAATAAATTCAATCTTCTGTATAAATGGGGATGTGATGGCAGTGCTGGACACTCGACCTACAAGCAGCAATTAAGTGACGAAAATGTTTTTTCAAGAAGTGATTCAATCAGTTTATTTTCCGTATGTCTCGTTCCACTGCAAATGACTGCAGAGAATAATAGTATATTCTGGCAAAATATTCGACCATCTACCAGATTCTGCAGAACAATAAAATTAATTTTTGCGAAAAAAACACCACAACTATCAAAAAAAGAAATAGAAAATATTGAAACCCAGATAAAAAATATTAAACCCACTGAATGTTTTGTCGAAGAAGGCCTAATAATTATTAATCATTCATTTAAACTAACTATGATAGATGGAAAAATGTTTGGAGTGATTTCTAATTCTTCAACGCAGACTTGTGGCATCTGTCGTGCTACACCTAAAGTAATGAATAATCTAGACTATATAATGGCGCTTCCATCTCGACTCTTCATGCCTGGATAAGGTGCTTGGAGTGTTGTCTTCACATTTCCTACAGGTTGATGTTAAAAAAATGGCAGATACGGGATGAGAACGAGAAAAAAATGGTAAAAGAGAGAAAAGAAGAAATAATTAAAAAGCTAAGAGAAAAGTTGTGTTTGTTGGTTGTTATTCCAAAGCAAGGCTATGGAACAACCAATGATGGGAATACAGCCCGAATATTTTTCCGTAAATATCAAATTACAGCATCAATAACAGGTAATTCTTTTTTCAATTTCATATTTATAAAATTTTCATGATTTGTATTCTTTACTTTATAAACCGTTAATGAATCAAGCGTCTATATGTAATCCTGACAACAATGTGTTCTGGGTATGAAGTGAATTCTGAGGAATTTACTCTGAGTATTGCAAAGGCACAGCAATAATGTTCGTCAACCTTTATCCATGGTACAACATGCCTTCGAGTCTCCACCGAATACTGATTCATGGCCCTGCAATTGTGAAATCTGCACCACTTCCTATAGGAATGTTTTCGGAAGAGGCCCTAGAATCCCGCAATAAGGATTTTCGAAGATATCGCGAGCATCATTCGAGAAAGTTTTCAAGAGAGAAAACAATGAAAGATGTGTTTTGTGGGCTTTTGGTATCCTCTGATCCTTATATCTCTTCATTATCGAAATGTGTGGGTGCTCGTTCCAATAAAGAACCTTTAGTTAAAGATGTGCTGAGATTGCTCAAAGAGCCTCAGTTATCAAAAAATTCTTTAGATAATGATGATGTAGAAGGAAGAGATGTTGAAGATGATGAGGATGATGTGGATGATGACGATGAATAACTGGGAGCTTGAGTTTGAGCTTGTGGTTATAGTTTGCATCAAATATTAATAATTAAGACATATAATTAACACGTTTATATTTTTAATAACTTCATTTTGTACCTAATATTCAATTTTTCATAAATTATATCCACTTGCTTTTAAAATTTGCCAAGCTTTTATGGATTTATAGGTTCTATGTCCACTTTGTATTTTAGAGCAAGAAAAGTTACACAGAGTTAAAATAATATAATTTGTGGTAAAGACTAAATTATGTTACATGTTTTATTTCTTGTTTTATGTAATAGTTGCTCCAATAAAATTAAAGCAAATAGCATAATAAAAATAAAATTCTTTTTTTGTGGTTAGGAATTTTAAAACAGAATGGGGTATTTTGATTATAATGGTGATTGATTTTTTTGATAATGGTTTAACACCCTGTATCATGCAAATTATACAAGTCAGAACCTACATTTACCTAAAGTTTTAGTCTTATAATCCATCAAAGATTCACCACTTGAGGTTTATAATGTTTATATAGATATTTAACAAACCCATTTTGCCCCCCCTCCCCTCCTCCACCTGGATACGCCATTGGCGGGAAGAAAAAAAGTAGGGATAGGCTACATTCATCATTTTCAATGCGAGTAGTGAGGTGTATAATCATTACACAGAGATATTCTCATATATGATTTATTTCCACCTAGATTTTTAAAAATGACCTCTGTGTGGCATGGAATGCACTCCGTGGTTTTCCATTTTAATTTTGTCTTGGATTTCCAAGTAGTTTACCTATAGTTGTTTGGGGTTTGTGTAATGTTTTCTAAGAATTCTTCGGATTCTGTCTGTTGTACCCTTTACATATGGCAAGATTACTTGTTGCCTTCACGGTTCATAATTTTTGTTTGATGTTCGGGAACCCCTAGCTTTCTCTATAATGCGATTTGTGTAGCCATTTTTCTTTAAAGCACCAGATATTATATTAAGTTCGTTTTTTCTCGTCTGCATACATTTCTATTTCGTGCTACAGTCATTAAAGTTTTTAATTTTTTGTTCTAATTTATAAATTTTTTTTAGTATTAGTGGTTTCATTATCAAGATACAGGAAGTTGAATTTGAAATTTTATTTTCGATTTTTGTAAATAACTTTTGCAAAAATAAAATTTTGGCCCAAAATTGGGTAACCGGGGGTCTTTTAAGGTGATAAATTCTGGGATTCTTATAGAAAAATCTTATTCTTACGCCTTTTTTTACCAAAAAAAAGGTAAACTTCCTCAACAATGCCAGAGGCCACCGTTTTCGATAAATTTCAAATTTTCTACATGAATGAAGTTGCTC